>JBBBVU010000023.1:8810096-8837886 GCA_037177055.1 Atherinosoma microstoma | reverse complement strand
AGATAGATAGATAGATAGATAGATAGATAGATAGATAGATAGATAGATAGATAGATAGATAGATAGATAGATAGCAATTTCTATCCACAAGCTCAAATTTGATGTTCCCTTGATCATACATCTAGACAAAGTGAGTGTGATAGTACAAACAAACCGAAACAACAATACTTTATCACAAAATGTTCTTATTGTTTTCCTGTCCTGCACATAAATGGTTCATGTTGATCACAGGAACTTTTTCCCAAAACCTTTTAACCCTAGAAGACTAACGTTGTGTACTCTAGCCATTCAAAACCAATGTAGCACCTTTAGTGTTCTAGGGTTAAGGAGGTTAAATGAATTTGTAATTCATGTATCAAGTAGTGTAAAAGCATGAGAGGAAACCTAAAGGCTGAGAGACACCAAACAAATAATATATGTTTTGCATTAAAGAAGCATTTTATTATCCTGCAAATTCCAGAGTTAAGTTCTTGTGGCTACTTTGGAAAGAAGGCCCATGATCATGCACAGTGAATGTGTGTTTGTGTCTGAAAGCTGGCATCCAATTTCTTATGCACTTTGATGGTGATTGAACATTTTATCCACTTTAATCCAACAGGAAATAGTAAGGAAAAGCACACCTGCAAGACAAAATCTCTAAAATATGTTTTTCCTGAGTTCAGAGGCGATAAGATAGTGGAAAATGGTTATGCCCTGAGATTGTGTACGTGTCTGATGGATCATCATCGCTTCAGGTGCCCATCCGCATGCAAGCATTCTCGCTACCTCACACACAGACACACACATACGATAAATATGATAGAAAGAATGAGCCATGAGAGATATCTGGGGGAAAGATAACTGCATTCGTCCACCCCCCACCTGTCTCATCAGATATGATGTGTCCATATAAAGACAGTCTGCAGCAGCAATAGTGGACTGCTGAAGCAACCACTTTTCACTGGCTAAAGTAATGCACAGAAGAGAGGGGGTAGGAAACACAGTGGTGAGAGAGAGAACTAAACAGGATGTTAGCATGAGCAAGAAAGTGATAGTGAAACACTGGAAGCATGTGTGAGAGAAAGGAAAAGGTATAGATTAAGAGAGAGGTAGTGATGGCATTAGAGGACATACTTTACAGAGGGAGAAGGGGAAGAGAGTGAATGAGAGCAATGAGTGAGCAGAGAAGTCTTAAAAGCTAAGGGTAAAACTTTCAATATACCATTCTGTCTGATCTCAGTCATCCAACGAGTCAAGCCAAGAAAGCTTTGAGATGCTCCACGGACATTAACCTAGACTCAGCATCCACCCACACTCCTCCTCTGCCTCATCCCTCTTTCCCTTCCTACCCACATTTAAGAGAGCACTTCAAACATGCTGACATCAAGAACATAATAAGTGCCATTTAAGTTTATGTTTGCTTCATTTGCACATGAAGAATATATGACAAACCCCAGAAAATGCAGATGGAAGCAAAAAAAAAGGACCAATAAAAAGTGGCAATATCATTCATCTTAAATTCCTTTTCATATAATTTAGGTGCATGTATAACATTTTGATACTTTAATTTATATATATATAATTTAATTTATACAATTCATTTTACTGCATATTTGCCTTGTAATGATTAGATTCATAGCATTTATTAAGCTATAACATTTCTAATGGCCATGTCAAAATGCCAGGGGTTCACTTCAAGGTTTGTGTCCTCTCAGAGACTGATGATGAAACGGGTTTCCTTACTGGGCTCCATTTCACAAAAAGTTATTTTCAGTCCTTGTTGCAGCTATCATATCTTTACTACAAGGTTGTATTGGCCAAAATTATTCACAATACCAAATGCACTCTGTTTTTCAAATTTTTGTCCCGTCTGTTGATGGTTCAGTTACACTCAAAACAGAAACAAAGGATATGTTGAACAGTGCAAAAAGCCTAATCTACAATTACTACAATTTATATTATCGGTTGCTAATATTATATATCACTTTATCACAAATTATTACATTTGTAGTATAAACATAAGCTCAGTATCTTATTTTTTTATCATCGTTATTTTTAATACCAGTTTATCAGCACACCCCTGATCCTAATTCAGGAATTGAAGACAGCCTCTAAGATAGAATATTTAGAATAATATATAGAATAAATGTATCATTAATCTGACACATGATAACTATATGAATTAATTCATCATGTGCCATTTCAAGTATAGCTTTGCAAATCATAGTTTCTTCATGCAGTCCAAAAGACAAAAATGAAATTAAATCAGTCATCCTGTCCTGTTGTATGAATAGGATTTTGATTCTATTGTTAGTATCTGTGTTGCTTTTTTTTCAAAAATATACATAATTAAAGGAAAATGGAGTCTAAAATAAAAAACTTTTATTACATTTCAGCCAGCTGGACAAACATCTTAGTCTGTGTTTAATTAGCAACAAGACAATGGAAGAGAAACACTTGGAGACAAAGCCAGCAAACCTGCACTGTGACCAACAAAACATGGCCCACACATAGTGTATCACATGTGGCACCATTACCATGTGGCTTCTAAAATATTATAATAACCTTTATTCACTTTTTAAAACTTTGTGGCCAATAAGCTACTTTGCACTCAACTTTAAATATTTTTCTGAATCTATATTCCCTACATAAAACAACTTTTCTTCTTACTTTTTCTTTTTTCTTTCTTTCTTTCTTTTTTTATTTTCAACTGAAAGAAGCTAAACTCAAAAGTCCAGCTGCTGATCAGTCAGCCAACTAAAAGGGCAGAAAAATATCAAAATCCATTTTTAGGTTAATGTAAAATTAATGACACCCATGCAGTGAAACTGACAGCCAAGATCTTAGCGATCATCTTATCATCATGTGTTTTCTATACAAGGACAACAATACTTCAGCTTTACAAAGATACAATCTATCTATTCATACAGTGCGAATTATGTTCAGGGCAAGAAATAACAAATTGCCAGGCAATTTACAGAAAATGTTCAAGGATTGAGAGGGACGATATGATTTAAGGGGCAATCTAAATCTAAAAACATTGACTGCACGTACAACAATGAGAACTTTTTGTGTTTCCATGAGGAACTGAAACAATGTAGAAATATAAAACAGTTTAAAATGATGTATAAACAAATGGTATTGGATCATTATAGGAATGAGGACAGGGCTTGGCTATTGTCCATGGTTGATCAATTATTTAATTGTTCTACTATTATGAGGGGTTTTTTGTCTTTTTTTTTTAACTTAATTTGCAGTGCTAACCATTGGCTGTCTTTAATATTATTGTTATTTTTTGTTGTTGTTTTTTGAGTAAAGAAAAATGGTAAAGAGAAATTGACTGACCAATAATGAAAAATGGTGAGGGGGTGGAATTTTATGTGTTCACTTCTACCCACTCCTTTTCAGGCAAAGAATTAAGGCATAACAGGCTAATGGAAACTTCTGAGGGGCTTGCTTATTCATGTTTATTTGTTTTTTTATATTTGTTTGGTTGAGCCTATCAGACTATGTCTTGTATTGTGTTTTGTAACATGATCTTAGTGTATGCACTCCTTTTTAAGGTCGGTTTATACTCACGGGTCATCTGCGTCAGAAGTGGTGCAAAATTAGCGGGCTGTGCTATGCAGCTATGTCCACTAATAGCACCCCATAAACACTGATCACATGTAATTTGTATATAATAAACTTGTTTGGTTGAACAATCGAAAAAACTTGGCCCTGTGGAGTTTATCGGCCGATATTGTCCCTACTGCTACTCACAGATCCAGAAAAGAAGCTGCAACACGACACCTTTACCCTACGCTTAAGTATAAACACACTGCATTTGAGTCAGCTATGCAGGCCTGACCTGACACAGACACTGTGCAAGTATAAACCGGCCTTTAGGGGGTAATGACCATTGTGGGGCACATTACTTTAACGAAGAAATTGATTATAGTTACGTGTTACTTCTCCCAAAAAGTAACTGTGTTAGTAACAAACTAACAGCGTTATGAAAATAACTTATTTTTCGGAAACTTAATTATTATGTTTTTTTTCTTTTTTTTTTATTTCAAAATATGTTCCCTTTAACGGAACTTTAACTTAATCTGCATGTTCATTTGTTCATAATAAAAGCTGAATATAAAATCCGATTAATGAATGAAAAGGAAATTTTGTTGAATAAATTACTAAGAAAAATCAAGGACACTAATCTTAGGCTGATGGATGTTGTGGCTTTGTGGCTTTGTGGCTTTGTATGTGTTTGGCTGTGCACACTGACTTACCCAAGTCTGCCATGACATTTTACTCTTCATCAGTCGTCATCAAATCCCTTACTAAGTGGGAGAAACAAGCTAGGCGGTAAAACAGCTTCAGTGAGCAGAATTATCGTGTAACACCATCTGCATATTCTGTGTTAACTATTAACTGAATTCTTGTTGTGGGTATGACAAATAATTCGGGCTAATAACTTCTGGCTCAAACACCCGGTCACAACAGAACACGGCAACTCTTCTTCTACACTGTATTCTCCAGTTCCAACCGTATCACTCCACCTCCTCTCCACTACAGCAGCAGCACAATATAGTCCCAACGAATGTAAAACTTCTGTTCAACCAAAACAAATATGGATCTCATCTTACAATAGTAACGTGCTGTCAGTCAGAGTAATTAGCTTGATTACCCGTTACTGAAAAAAGTAACGCCTATTTATTTGAACGCCGTTATTCCCATCACTGTTCATGACATTATGAGTGAAACTGCAACAAGGAGAAAAAACAAAAAATGTATACAACTACTACACTAATTACTTAGTATGCACACATCTAAGAATACGCTCCAACATTCGCATTAAACAGACCTGGCCAAAAAAAAAAAAAAGTCACACACTAATATTTCATTGGATTGCTTTTAGCTTTGATTACGGCATGCATTCACTGTGGCAATGTTTCAATATGTGTATTCAATGTCACTATATTTATTACCATACAGTGTTGCATGAATTTTTCACCAAGATCTTTTATTGATGTTGTGAGAGTTCAACCACAAGCAAAGCCTTCTCCAGTAAGTCTGGACTCTGTGGTGGCCAATCAATGTGTGAAAATGCCTCTTGCTCTCTGAACCACTCTTTCACAAGATGACATTGCCCAATGAATCTTGGCAATGTCATCTTGGAATATGTACCTGCCATCAGGGGAAAAAATATCCATTGATGGAATAACTTGCTCATTCAGTATATTCAGGTAGTCAGCTGACCTCATTCTTTGGGCACATAATGTTGCTGAACCTAGACCTGACCAACTGCAGCAACTCCAGATCATACACTGCCCCCACAGTAGACAAGATGGCTGCATCACTTCATCTGCCTCTCTTCTTATCCTGATGCCCTTATCACTCTGGAAAAGGGTAAAGCTGGACTCATCAGACCACATGACCTTCTTCTAATGCTTCAGAGTTCAATCTTAATGCTCCCTAGCAAATTGAAGCCTTTTATTCTGGTTAACCTCACTGATTAATGGTTTTCTTATGGTTACACAGCTGTTCAGTCCCAATCCCTTGAGTTCTATTATTATAGTCATCATCATTATTATTATTATTATTATTATTATTATTATTATTATTATTATTATTATTATTATTATTATTATCATCGTTATAAATAAGCTAAACTTTTTTTTCCCATTCTGTTAAAGTGTTCTAAGACAAATTCCATTTGATGTAATAAGTATTGCAGAGGGACAAAAAAAAGGGGTTAATTACCATTACCATTATAATGATGAATTTAAAAAAGTGCATATATATTTTTATGTATTCAGTTGGCAAAAAAGGGACTTGTTTCAAACACAGTTGGCAAAATATATGTCGGCTACAGAAATTTGTGTAAGTGTTTGTACCTGAAAATGTGGAATTTAATATTTTGATATTTTCAAATTTGTGCAATAGCTACTATGGGCTTCACATAAGGCTACCAGCCTTTTTTTTTTTTTTTAAACTAGCTCAGTTGAAAAAAACGTTTCTTTTCTTTTTTTCTTTTTTGAAATGTTGAGGACAATCATTTGATCGTTAAAGAAAAGAGAACAGCCTACCCGGAAGCTAAAGGTAATACAGGTAATTGTTTTTATGACGCAGTAGTTTTAAAACAAACAGCCAAAAAATAGCATCTTTTTCTGTGTATGTTTTCCTCTGGTATTTGTATTGAAAATCTGTATATTATAGTCTTACACTCAGTAAAGATTCATTCCAAAAGACTATAAGCTCTGATTTTTCTTCGATGTATGAATAAGGTTGTTTTGATTTTGGTGTAGTAATCTCTTTGTTGTATAATTGTAGCTTGTTTGAAACAACATACGGACTCAATGAGGGAATATTCATTCTGAAAATAAAACGGGGATCAAAATTTTATCATAGCCAACTTTGAAATAACCGGTTACTACTGTAGCTAATCTAAAGTCCGATTTTTAGAGCTACATTTCTATTGGCAAGGAAATTATTGTTGAATTACTGATCAATATCTGGGTCTTCATTTTTTTGTGTGTGTTTGTTTTGGTTGTGTCTTTTTTTCCACTAAGTTATGATGAAAACTGTAGGCTATAGAAAATAGTTGGTCATAATGAAAAAAAGATCTGACATAAAAACTAGAGCCAGACACAATTGCAAGACTTGCCTAATTCAAATGAATGAAATTAAATGGAATTAAATAAAAAATACTGTAGCTATTAATCCCGGAGGGAAATTGCTCAATGATTGATTTTAATTAATCTAACTATATCAATATCCCGGTTTAAGAGGGTTGAATTATTTACCTATCTGGTTTTGCTCTTATAAGTAGATTCAAATAATTGCTACATCTATCACGACCTTTTGTGCGAACATTCATGACCATATTTAACAGACGTAATGTGGGCTTCTGTGAATATCAAATATTTTCCTAAAGAATAGTTTTGGTTATACATTTTTATAGATACTTTAAAGCTTTCACTATATATAATTTGCTTATTTTCTTAACAGAGTCGTTTTTATTAAACTAGCATTAGCAATCAACGCATTTAACTTGAGAGAAATTCGCTTACCTTCTCATCTTTGAGCGCAATGCGCATGCGAGAAAAAATATATATGCAAACGGACCTCTATCACGTGATCTATGTTGAGACAACGGAAGTTCACGTTAGGGTTAAAATCAACCAATGAAATCACGGGCGCGAATTTGAATTTTCGTTTCCACCAATCAGCATCTACTCTAATATCGGCAGCGCTATGCTACGTGCTAGGTGGCTAGCAACACGCATCACCGTTGCCTTCTAGCATTTTCCACATCGTATGTTTTATATTTGTATTTTAGATAGAAGAAAAATAATTTGTCCAGTGAGTTAAAACGTTGAGTCGCAACTGAAGACACCAAACTGAAGCAGTAAGTACTATTAAATGTTTTTTTTCAAGGCTTGCAGCCGTTACCTAAACCGTCCCATGCTAGCGTTAGCATTTATCAGTGGAAGTACAAGTGGGCTTAGTGTACATTCTTGATATAACGAACAAGTTGTGTAGTCGGTGTGTAAGGAGAGGTTATATGATTGCAAATGTGTAAAACCTAATTAACTGCTCTCCCAGCCCTTGCAGCAAATCGAGTGGGTAATTTAGCTGAACTTGTAGCAGGTTATGTGCAATTTTTTTCATGCGTAGAGCTTGTTAACTAAATGCACATTAACAACAAATTGCAAAGTCATTCATGATATAAAGACCATAGTGTTCATGTGTATTTTACGTTTTTAACCATTTGAACTATTGTGGTTTAGATACTGTAATTGTAATGCAAGTACACATAAGGTCCATTAAACAAGCTTCACTTCTGTGGAATACAACTATGAAATAAATTAATCGTATATATTTACAATGTTGCACAACTAGGTTACTTTTTGAAATGTCAACAGATGCTCACGAATTAAAGTTGGTCTGATTGATCTGAAGAGAGACACAAACATGCTATGATTATGGATATAGATATATAATGATCCAGCTGATTTTATACTGATGAATGAATGCGGACTATTTTGATCATGTAAAATGTTTGCAGTCAACTTGAATAACTGAGACCTGATTGTTCATTAACTGAGACATTTCTACTTGGGAGGGTTTCTAAATCTGAAAATCAACATGTAAAAGTTTTTTTCTATTTTTGCAGATGACTGGTTCAAATGAATACAAGCTGAATCAGGGACCAGAGGATGGCATATCTGCTGTCAAATTTAGCCCGAGCACTGCCCAGTTCCTTTTGGTTTCTTCTTGGGACTGTACTGTCCGTCTCTATGATGTTGGAGGCAATACCATGCGGATGAAGTATCAGCATACGGCTCCAGTTCTCGACTGCGCTTTTTATGTATGTTTATAGATTGCTTGTTTAGGTAATGGTTGGCCATGGCAAAGTTTATGTCAGGTTCACATAAATGTTTTGCCTTTTACTTCCAGGACCCAACACATTCTTGGAGTGGAGGGTTAGATGCCCAATTAAAAACTCATGATTTGAACACAGACCAAGGTATGTCTCAAACCTCCTCAGATGACATGTTAACATTTTAATCTGTAATAAATATTCTTGAAATATCAGTTTAATGCATCAAGTTTATTTTTCTTTTTTTTACTTTTATTCTTTCAACAGATACAATAGTTGGAACGCATGATGCGCCCATTCGTTGTGTGGAGTACTGCCCAGAGGTTAATGTCATGGTCACAGGTAGCTGGGACAGATCAGTTCGACTGTGGGATCCACGGACACCCTGCAACGCTGGCACCTTTACACAACCTGAAAAGGTAGCAAAATTGCAATACCTATATGTTTCTAGTTAGAAAGTTATTTTTTAAATGATCAATAACAATTTTATCAAACTAGTAAAATCTGTGTTATAATGTGCAAAGATTTGCTGTAAATGTGCAAGAATCTATGATGCCAGCAGTACCCTGCAACTTTCTAGTTGTGCTCCATGCTTTTGTTCTAGGTGTCGTGTCAGATTTATTATAGATTATATTTAGGTAATAATAACATAACTTTTTATTTGACTTATGTATTGGAGGTTTTAATGATGGACACAAAATGCTCGAGAGGGACATCTGTTTTCACTGAGAAGAAGAAAAAAGAATCTGAGCCTGTAGAAAAAATTTAATAAAACATGCTCTCCCTGATATGCAGCAAGGTGTCTATGTAATTTGTAATACTTCAATTATATCAATTTACCACCTACTTCTATCCTGTGTTTTGTAAAAGGTATATACCCTCTCTGTGGCTGGAGATAGGCTGATTGTTGGCACAGCGGGGAGACGAGTCCTGGTGTGGGATTTGAGAAACATGGGCTATGTACAGCAAAGAAGAGAGTCCAGTCTGAAGTATCAGACTCGCTGCATTAGAGCCTTCCCAAACAAACAGGTAAACTGAAAATCATGAGACACTGACTGTATTAAAGATTCACAGATATTTTAGTCCTAATAGAGATATGTTACAGATGGATTTTGATATACACCACCTATGTTCCCCATATTAACCTTGTGTTTTCACTTTAGGGCTACGTCTTGAGTTCAATTGAGGGACGTGTAGCTGTGGAATACTTGGACCCAAGCCTGGAGGTTCAGAAGAAAAAGTATGCCTTCAAGTGCCACAGGCTGAAGGAGGATGGAATTGAGCAAGTCTACCCTGTTAATGCCATCTCCTTTCACAGTGTTCACAACACCTTTGCCACAGGTATAGTTGAATTGTTAGTACCAGGGACAAGTAGACTTTTGTTTTCTTTGTACATTTAGGCTCTGTTTACACCACACCACTGAGACAGTAAAACGCAAAAGTTTGGTTGCGTTCTGGCCTCTCGTTTACACGGTAACAGAGTTTTTGGTTGATAAAACCAAAAAGATTTAACAACAGCCTCCAGAGTGAAACTTTCTTGCAACGCATGGCGAGTCTTGTTAGTGTAAACTTGAACTGAAATGTTTTGGTGACCGGGATGTCTTTTCACGTCGTCTTGCACATGCGCACACAAATCCACAGAAAGCACAACAACAACTATGGCAGACCTCTGTGTCACGTTTGTGCTGCGGCATTTTTTAAATTTATGTGGCCTGTTGAAGCGAAACCAATTTTGTGTAGAGAATTTAAGCCATCAGCAAAGACGCAGAGGTCACACGCGCCAGATAGATAGTGGTTGGCACGCAACGTCTGGGTGTGTCGTTGCAAAGTTTCACCGCCCACTAGAGACCTGGCATGCGCACTATCATTTCTTTTCGGGCTACGGAGATAGTTTTCATTCCACTGTTGTGTAAATGCTTTTTTTTTTTTTTTCAAATATGCAAAAGAAAAAGTTTTGTGTGTAAACATTGTGATGTTAACAGAGCCTTAGCTTCTATTTGCACTGAAGCAATTTTCTCTTTTAAAACTCTTCGAATTTCCTGTGACCTTTGTCACAGAGCACTTAAGGTTGTATCTGGAAGTCAGTTAAGCTGTGAGGTAAAGCTCTTTATTAACATTTGAGGTTAACCTTGAGCCCCTCCTTTTGCCAGGTGGCTCAGATGGATTTGTGAACATCTGGGATCCGTTCAACAAAAAGCGCCTGTGTCAGTTCCACCGGTACCCGACCAGTATTGCATCACTGGCTTTCAGTAATGATGGCACCATGCTTGCAATTGCTTCCTCCTACATGTATGAGAAAGGAGACATCAGCCACCCAGAGGATGCCATATTCATCCGCCAAGTCACAGATGCCGAGACAAAGCCCAAGTGAGTCGTCTTCTCCTTTTTTGTGTTCAGCACTGCATAGTACAACGTTTTACTGCCCCCTGAAATCTGTGAGCATTCTTATGAACAAAGAGCACGTCCAGCTGCAGCATATGCTGATCTGTATCTTTCACAGTCGCACTTTTCAATATCCGACAGCTGAAAGATGGACCTTGAAAATGCTCCATCTGGCTTCTCTTTGGCGTTTGCAAATATACATTCAGTACCCCACAATCGGAAACCTGCTGTAGAATTCATTGCACTTAAAGCTAATTCTCGTTTTCTGCCTCTGCTTGTACACCAGACCTAGGTAACAAATTTTCTCATCTGTACCAGGGCAATCATGTACAGCCTTAAAATGTGTAACTGAACTAAGCGTGCCAACTCTAAATACAGCTGGATCAATCTTTCATTAAGTAAAACCTAAATAAAAAGCAGAAGGACAAAAAGAAAGACAGAAAGAAAGAACAGAAGGACAACTGGAAGGAGAATTGCTATCATCCACAGCTATACAATGCGTAATTGAATTAGTCGCTTTAGATCACATGCCTTTGCATCGGAAGCTTTGATGGGGAAAAAATAATTTAAAACCTATACAGATGCTTACATTTTTAGGCTTTCTGAACAAAAAGTGCAAGTTGGAAATAATATGAGATGTCCACATCAGTCAACTGTCAGCTCTAATGAATGTAAAAAAAAAAAAAAAGAAGTGTGGAAATAAAACATTTATGTGAGTTTCACGTAACTCTTCAAATAACTGAAAGAAGGCTGCAATGGAACATTAGCTCTGGTTTCTTAATCATAGGAGCCATAAAGTCATCCAAAGACATGCATGTTAGGTTAGTTTAGGTAAACGGGTCTCTCTTTTAAATGAAACTGTGTATAAATTAAGGTTAAAAAAAAAAAAAGGTCAGTGCTTATTTTAGTATTTTTCATGTTCCTTAAACAGCAATTAGCTTCCATTCAGACAGGATTGCAACTAACCAACAGGAAAGATTGATCAGCCAATTCACAAAATGTTCAACACTAATACTTCACTGGATAGAATTAGCCAATGTTTTGTGTTTTAAGTTGATATATTATTTAAAGAAGTAAGTACACTGCCTGGCCAAAAAAAACGTCACCGCCACAAAAGGTCCCACTGATGTTTTGTTGGACCACCTTTATCTTTGATTTATGGCACACATTCACTGTGGCATTGTTTAGATAAGCTTCTGCAAGGTCACAAGATTTATTTCCCTCCAATGTTGCAATCATTTCTCACCAAGATCTTGTATTGATGATTGGAGCGTCCGACCACTACACTAAGCCTTCTCCAGCACATCCCAAAGATTCTGAATGGGGTTAAGGTCTGGACTCTGCGGTGGCCAATCCATGAGTGGAAATGATTTCTCATGCCCCTTAAACCACTCCTTCACAATTTGAGCCCTTGAATCCTTGCAATGTCATCTTGGAATATGCTTGGAATATGTGATTGCAAATCATTCAGGATTTTTTTCTGACCACAATTCTTCCTGGAAAACGATGGTTCCTTGCTATCCTTCCAGTTTTTAATAATATGTTGGACAGTTCTTAACCCAATTTTAGTAGTTTCTGTATTCAACTTTGATGTTTTCTCTGCTTGATCCATGCCAATGATTTTACCCTTCTTAAACAAATTAACATCTTTTCCACAACCACAGGGATGTCTCTTTATACATGGTTGTTAAAGAAATGAGAAGCAACACATTGCATCAGTAGTTAAGTAATTTGTTTTCTGGCCAACATGACAGTGATGAAAATAACCAGGTGGTAGTTCATTAGATGAAAGTTCAGCGAGGTAGAAGCAGCAGGGTGCTCTTGCAGTAATTATCCAATAGGAGGCTCGTACCTATTTGCGTAGTTAAATCCAGGTGGCTGGCAACTTCTTCTTCTTCTTCTTCTTCTTCTTCTTTTTTTTTTTTTTTTTTTTTGGCCAGGCAGTGTATCTCTGCTTAGACATGTATGATAATAAAGCTATAGCCACAAAAAATTTGCTGCCACTTGTGTTCATGCAATGATTTCTAAAATTGATCTATTCTACTCTCATGGTTACAGGTCTACCTAAATGCACTGTGGGATGGTTTTCTGCGCATGAAGCCCCCATCACGTCCGGATTATCTGCTGGCATCCAGTGTACCTTTTACCATCTTGTTTCAATTTCTTTCTTTTTCAGTACACAGTTTTTTCTTGTGATGTTTGTTATACTCTTCGTTTCTTTCTGACTCATGTTAAATATTTCATTGTATTGTCTCGTACTTTCTTGACTAAAACAGATTAAAATACCCCTTGGCTCAGTGTTTTTGGAGTCATGAAACTGTACCTGTCATTTGATTGATACTGTCAGATGGCATAATTTGACACTCAAAGATATTAAAAATGTTCCCCTTAAACTTTGACTAGTAACGTGAAGTCTTTTTATCCTTTACTATTTGTCACATATCCAACCTGCAAGTAGAGCAACATGAGAAATGCTAAGAATGTGTCTGGGCTGAAAAGGTTGTTCTGTTGATGATGTGTTGAGGGAAAGTGATGAGCCACTGGTCTGGCTGAGGGCTCCACTTGCCCCCAGACAGTGACCTGTGCTGATAGACATCAGAGGTCTGTGGTTTTAAACCATATCCTGCTACTTCATTGGGTAAACTATTAGAAAACTGGTAAACTAGATGACCTGGTTGCAGACAAGGGAAAACAAAAAGTTCACACTGAAGCCCAAAGACTCTTTAGGCCCTAATCCTGTGCAATTTGTTACATTAGTACATACAGCCATGGCCTTTTCAGTGTAACTCAGTGTTTGGCTTTGTATGAGTAGGAGCAAAACACCACAAGGCCCTGTTAAAATATCAAAGTGGTCTTTTTTTTTTCATTTAGATTTTCAATGAAAATGCAATTTTAGAAGTCCTTTAGCTAAAGCAGCACAGAAGATATACATGTCTGTTAGTCTATTTAGGGTCTCCATTTGTTTTCTTTCTAATGGTTCTATCTGCTTATGAGGCATCCTGGACATGATTAGTTTGGCTGGGTGAAATGATATCACTAATTCCCATGATTGTTGATAATGAGTCTGGCTTTGACGTTGGATTCTGACAGCAGTTTAATTTAAAATGACATTCATGTTAGGACATAATTACTACCAGTGAGCCAGACAGGATGACAGAGCAAATTATGTTGTTTCCTGCTATCTTTGGCTGGAACAACTTTTTGAATTGAGTTCTTTGCATTAAACTGGTTGTGAAATGATTTAATTGGCAAAGGTCATTTAGTAGCTACTTTGACGGGTGTATTAGAGCAATTAGTTTTTTCTATTCAGTTTACAAAGAGCTATGACGGTTGTCCCCTTTTATTCAGTACTTTTAAGTATCTGTTCATTACAGTAATTGCTGCCGATAACTATGTTGCTAGTATTAGCATCTTCCTCCAACACTGTCTCCGAATACCTTTCTCCAGGGCTTTTTGCTCCTGTAGCAAACACCCCAGATAACCACATCTGTGGTCGTGTGACTGAGCTCTGGTTTCCAACCATTGAAGTGTTGCAGACAGTTTGGCTCTACATGAAACCATTACATGACAATTAAAATGGGTGGTTGTGCTGCAACAGCCTGTCAGATGCATTTAACCCAACCACAAAAGGCTCTTATGTTCACTCAAGAGGGCATGGATGACCTTCAACCAGACACCTTATCTCTCAAGACCACTTTCCAATTTATGAAGCTGATGATACTGTTTTCATGTGCTGCAGAGAAATGAGGAAATCACATGATATGTCAGAAAAATATTGACAACGTTCTCATCCTGATTTATTTTTATTTCATTGGTATTTACTGTGAAAAAAAATTAAGATGTAAAGTTGGAAGATTTCCATCTTAGTGTAACGACATCCAAACTGGATTGAAGTGAAGATCTTGGTCTTGTCCTCACTAAATGCTCTTTCCAGTACATCCAAACAGGGGAACAGAAACCTGACCCTTTCACTTGGACATGGCTGTGGCCTGCCACAGCACCTCACTCCAAGCTGCCCCTGCCCCAGGGAGGCTTTTAAAGAGCTTTGGTGGGCAAGACAACATCTTCTCAAGAGCCTTGTAGTTACATTAGAGCATAATTAGACGATAAAGCTCAAGGCCATGTAACCCACTGCTAGGTGTCACACTCGCAGCCATCCATCTCTGTCCAGACCCGTGAAGGGGGTGCTCACCCGGGAGCTGGACTATAGTAAATCAAAAATCTCTGGGCATGACAAGAGGGTCACAGACTTTGGGTTTGAGGTTTTGTTTTTGAAATGAATCATTTTATAAAAGAAATGTGGGGCGTAAGTGTTTCAAATTAGGCCTGTAGAATCATAAATTCAGATTAATTTAATAGTTTATTGTATTCTGTGGTTAAAAGAATGTGTGTTGTGCTTAGACTGGATGAATATATACAAATATGATCTAAAAACACTCAAAACAACTTTTGTTAAATTGATTATTGAAATGAATGAAGGTGATAAAAGATTTGCACAGTATATTTTCAGATAAAGGACTTTCTAAAATTGAAAACCACAGTATTACCAAGACATCAATTATTCATTCATGTAACCTAAAGTATATAGGCTACTGTACAATAAATACATCATATGGATTATTATTACAATCTGAGAAAAGAACATTGTATTGATAGCTTCCGAAAAATATCAAAATCTTCATTTAACATTTTTTAGGATAAAGTATACAGTGTTTTTAATAAAGAGTGATAAGTTTTAGATGCTAAGAATTTAAGTCACCACCTCTATGTTCATGGTTAATAGCCTCAGTTACTATTCATTTTCTTTGCAAAATATCCCTCTGCAGGACTTGATATAACATTATTCCTTATTGTTCTGCAAGATGGATCTTGAGTAGCCGAGTGGCTTTACCCATGTTTTCCATGCCATAAGGGTACTTCAACATATAAATGACATTAGATTTCCCAGAACAGGAAATTACTTCTTTAATTTTGTATTTTGCTCTTGCATTTGGATGATTGAGGGTATGTGCTATAAGTGTAAAATTACATTGTTGACAATGTCCTCATGATAATCATCATCTGAAAAAGAGGAAATGGAACGGTGTAAGAGGGAAATCTGTTCTTTTCGGTGTGTTACGTAGATAGGAGGTCTCTTACTCATGACATCAAGCACACAGCATAGGTTTAACAAAAACAAAATCTAAAAATAGGAGCAATTTGGTTTGTTGGTTGTTCAAATCTTTTTGCATGCAGCTTTTAAATCCATTTTGTTCAGACATTTATGGTTCCCAGTAGATAAATTATTTTAACTCTAGTTATCCTCTGGTGTCTGATCTAATGACAGAATACATTTGAGATTTGTGGTTTTAACAGTCTCCAAAACTTCAGATTGATTATCATGAAATTTGGCTCAGATGTGATGTCCCCTTCTAGATTAAGTAAACTACATATAAACTAGATATATGTTGCAATTAAGTGATTTAGCTTTTGCCAGTGAAACAGATGGTTTCTATTGTTGAAGGACACCTTTCCCACGTATTGGGTGTCATATTGTATCAAGACTGGGTTGTCAATTTCCTCAAGGGATGAAACTACAAGCACTTAGACATAACTGATCCATATCCTTTAGAAACTTCAGCATATCACACAGCATGTTCTATTTGAAAACATAGAACCTGTTGCATTGTACTGATGATTTTGCGGTCTGCTTTAGAGTGACAGGCAGTTTTTTTTAAAGTGTCCGAAAAATAAAGGGAAGGGATGTCCCAGGGGAGACTTTGAAAAACAATGTGTTGTTATCCGTATTTAAACTGAAATCAGATTGCAGGCCTTTTGAGGCTGGCCTCTTTGTACGCTCTTTGTGCCTATGAAACTCTCTGTGCTGTTTAATGGGTTCATGGCCACAGGGCAAGGGTTACAGTTTGTCCTTCCTGCAATTAGCATTCACGGTTAGCTTAGCAGAACTAATGCACCTCATCTTTGAGGCTCAGGTTTCCCCTGCGCCTCTGAATCACTGCGGGCAAGATTTAACCGACTGCTTGTATCTATTTCAACTTGTCTTAATAGAGATTATTAGTAAAATTCCCTAAAGAATACCAGTTCAAGTCAGCAATTATCATTCAATTGATTGCTGGTGTCACATTGTCGGTCTCCAGAAAATAAGAGAAGATGGATAAACTTGTGCATGCAATGTGATGATAATGCCAAATATAATGTAGTTTAAAGACACAGTGGATGGCAGGGCTACATGTGCGGATCAATATGGCCCACTTCCGTCTCACTGTCAGTCAGTGTTGTTTGTATATTTCTCACATTTCTGCACCACAACAAAATGAAGTCATTGTTGTCCTTGTGTGATTTGCCCTGTGACATCTAGGCATTTAGGTCAAGACACTATGATCTCATAGAGATATTCAGCACACAGGAACATTAACACCAAAGCTATTGTAATAATAGTTGTGGGCCTTGCGGATCTCATGAGTCTTAAGTAACACAACTGCTAAAATAAAGCAGCTTAGAGCTGTTTTCTGCTATTACCTTTCTCTGTGTTGCTTAGTAAATGATGAATCCATGGTTTATGTAGGTTGACTATATTGTTTGAGAACTATAGAAGGTATGTAGGCTGAAAAGTGGACAAGGGGAATCTTAGTGAATGACTTAAAATTGATACCTTAAAAGTATATTCAAAAGCTGTTATGAAAGATTAAAGTGTATTCAAACTAAAAGTAAGCAGGTATCTAACTAACAAACAATACAACCCCCAGATGATGCATATATCTTCAAAGTTCCCGAAAAGCTAGGTTGGAAAAAAAAAAAGAGAATATGATAGATATTACGACTATTTTCGGATAAAGCAGCAACAACTAATTTCATTATAGTTTTTGTTGCCCAGATTTAATGACTCTCCTCATTATGGATTTGTACATGTTTTGTTTTTTACCATGTGTTTGAACTCCAACCTGTGGCTAAGAAGGGAAAAATCTATGTTATTGAATATAAAATACATTTGTCATTTTCCTAAGTGCATTCTGTCTGAGTGATCAGTGATTGTGGTGCATTATAGAGCAAATCAATGACACAAAAAGGAGCTACTTTCATAAACAGCTTTTGATTATTGGACATTATTAACTATTCTGAATTCAGTAAAGTGAAAAAGTGTTGCGCCCATTGACTCAGATACAGATTAGGCAAAGTAATGTGGATGCAGAGATCAATTCACTCGTGTAATAATGTTTCTGAATGTACTGCGTTAAAGCATTGAGACGTCCGGTACTAATTCATCATCGTCCACACATTATATTATTATTGATGATTCTTGCCTTGGGCTAGTCCATTTGTTTTTCAGTTTTGTGACAGGCAGCAGAATGCTAGATGGAGCTTTATTCTGCAGCTCTGCCAGCAGCATCACATGTAGTACTCTCTTAGTTATATATTGATCATCATGCCTCCCAATAATCTGGCACCTGACACATTTCACAACATTATGTGGAACAGGTCAGAGGACAGTGCTAATGAAACAGCATGATGGATGTTGTTATTTGCAGCATTAACCTGGCATTTACATGCACATGACTGCAACGCTGCAGACTCTGCTGGGATTATGAATAAAATAAAGACTGTGCATTCACTGAGGTGGTCATAAAGCATGAAGGTGACACAAGTGATGCGATGGAACAGGCATTTGCAGGTTGGTTTAGTTGTCATGTATAATTTGATAATAGAACAGACTTGAAAATGAGTAGTGGCTATAAAACTAGATCTCATAGCTCATACAGATTGACTAAAAAGTAGATTTCAATCTGCACAATAAGAAACCTCACATGAATTTCTTCATGTTTGATAGATAAAGGAGAGCAGATTTTCTCGTACGGATATTTGTGTTTCTTCAAAAAGGAAACAGCAAATTGTGTGGTAAAAAATCACACCGTGTGTGAGCACAGTAAGTGAAATCATAAGAGAGGTCTGAAACACCAGGCGTGAAGTGAGCTGTATGACTGCGAACTCTCTGCTCTGCTCCCTCTCCACTATACATCCATCCCGCCCGGCTAATGTATCCCTCTCAATAGCCAGGGACGAGAGGAGAAAAGACTGCTTGTGTGAAGCACAAAAAGCCTCACCGTGGCCACGTTCGCAACAGTAATTGTCAAGAAAGCTTCATTTCATTCACTCCTGTTTGTCTTTTGTTGTTCTGCAGGTTTTTACAAGTGCAGTGCCTTTGAGGGTTGTTTCACAACCTGGCTAATTTCTGCAGCCTGTAGTTCCCCATGTGCCCATTTATTTATTTAATGGTACACAATGGTAGATTTTTTTTTATTTTTCAAACTGAAATGTATGAAAATCTAATAGAACATTTAATTGAGTCTTGATGATACTTAATTTTAAATATTTGCAAAGGTGGGAAAACATTTAAACTCTTCTGAATCCTGCCGCTTTCACACTAAGAGCTTTACTGCTATTCAGTACTGTAGTGGTTACAGAACAGAGGTCGGTGGGCATAAAAGAGATGGCTTGTCTCCTTTCATCATCACATTCTAGTGGTTGTATAAAAGCCTGCAGAATGTAGCGTGTAGTTGTATTTTTGCCACGATTACACTTTATCCTGTTGTAAAATGCATTCAGAGATTTTTGACTGTGTTTCATTGGTCCATTATTCTTATAAGCTCTCTTAACCCTCTCACACATGAGTTCTGTATTAACCCATTAAGAGCTGTGGCGTCCTCTAAAAATGGAACTGCTATACCCATATGTTTTATCAGGTCTTAATGGGTTAAATACAACTGCTTAACTACTATTTGCTTTTACAATTCAGATACTGCATATTTTATTCAGTATTACTTCCTATCTCATGTCTCTTAGCTTTTGCAATTGTAATAATCTCGTATGGTAATAGCTCTCAATTGTTTCAGCTTGTATCCCATTGGTACACGGGTGTGAGATGTGGGCAGTTTAATTCATAGGGGATTTTTCTCTTGGACTGTGTCAGATTTTTTTGTTTCATTTTGACTAATAGAATTTTGTTGCATATTTCATTGAACATTTTTCACCTCATGAGGATTTCTGACTGCCATATCAGGCACACTTGTCATCTGAAAGATGAAGACAACAGTTGTATTTCTTTAGTATGAGGAGGGAAAAAAATTCTGTGGGGTTCTGTGGATTAGAAGATTAGTTGAACCCTTTAACTTTCACACTAAGAAAAAAAGCAATAGAGAAATGTTTCTTTGCATTTTCTCTTTCTTTTGAACAAGAAAAGTAATGACTGTGAAATAGTCAAAACTTGAAACAGCAACGGGATAACAAACACTTTGTTTTGGTATTACATACCCAAAAACCAATTGGTGGAGATGGTTCAGGCAAGGTTTATTCAATCAATTCTTTACTAAGTTTCATGATAATCAATGAAAAATTTGCTCTACCAAATTGTAAAGCAGGACCATAAAGGGTTATAGATGAATTTACATCATATAACACTGGCAGAAAATATAAAATTGCCATACTTGGAGAATGCTCAATCATCTTTTTAACAATTTATTTAATATCTAAACATTCCGGATTTATAAAACATCTTTAAATCTATTTTCTACACGTATCCATCCATTTTCAATATCTGATTAATTGGATTCAGTGTGCAGTGGCTGGAGTCTACCCAAGCCGTCATCATGCGAGATACACTCTGGTTGCCAATCCATCAGTCTACCTTGCAGCCATTTGTAAAACATAACTATGAAGTTTAGGGTTTTTTTTTTTTAATCATTGCAAATATGTGGAGTTTCTTTTAGATCAAGAATAGGAAAAATAGAGTCACTCAAATATGAGGAAAAAAAAAATTGCATCTCCTTGGAATTTGCAAGTCTAAAACAAACACAAGCACAAATCGAAGTGTGCAAAGAAGTCTGCAATCAGAAGAGTGCTTGCAGAGCTCAGTGAGCTGTTGCTCCTTTTGATTGGCAAGAAAAAATATCCCCAACTTAAGAGCTGTGAGTTCAAACAGTAGAGAGGATTTGAAAACGTATTCAAGGAGGTAATTTATCTCAGGGTGTGGCAAAAGATGTCTAAAATTTGGAGCAATTACAAACAAAATAGTAAGGCTGTAAAAAAGAAAAATACAGGTCAACCAAGGAAGCTGTCAAAGTGTCAGGGCAGAAAAATCAAAGCAATATGATTATAAAAACAAAAATGAATTAAAAACAATGGGCAGAAAAAGAGTGCATATACTCCAGGTGTCTTGACTCAAATTTTTGCCAAGGATTTTGTGTAGTTGAATTTAACTAAGTACAGTTACTCAGATATTTTCTGACATATAAAACAGGTCTCTCTTGAGACTGTGTCTCCATGGGACTACCTGTACAATGAAGATTAAATAAAAAATGAAAATTTACTGGAGTACCAATTTGAATTATACTCTATGATCAGGCTTTCTGCACTTTCTTCAGTTATGAAGTAACGTATAAATAAAGATTATGCACACATTTTTAGAAAGAAACCTAGATAGTAAAAAGATATGGAACAAAACTGATAATCTTTTTTCACTTATAATGAAATTTGAAGTTGAGCTCCTTAAAATTTTTAGAATTTTCACAAGCCCCACTTAATTTTACTTTTGATTGAAGTACATTTCTATGACAATAATTATATGATTCAAGTTAAATGACATAGTCAACTTGGCCTTTTACTTATAACAAATTACTTTTACAGTGTAATAATTTAGAACTGTTAAAGGAAATTCCACCAGGAAAAATGGTTTCTAGATAATGTGTCCTAATGCCTTTGATGATTCCCTGACTTTTTTTCCAGCACAGACTAGGAATGTTTGTTGGTTTGTTGTCTGTTGTATTGTGTTATCATCTTTAGATGGAAGGACAGACTTCACTGCAGACATTTCACTTTCCTTAGAAGAGTCATGAATTCTTTTTCTGGTTTATCCTGTGATTTATGAGCAACTTACCTCAGGATTTCTATCATCTTTAAATTTGTAATGGTTACTTTTTAGGCATTGTAATATGCTGAAGCAATTGACTTGATTTATATTAAACCTGATAAAATTCTGTGTTTTGGCTTTTAACTCAGGTCACAGGTCAATAATTTGGCATTTTTTGGAAGATGAAAATCTCTGTGGTGGATGTTTCAAAAACCTGTTGAAATGCAGTCGGTGGAAAGCACATCCAAAATACTAGATTCAAGCCGCAGCATGTGCTTTTTCAAAATTTGGGCTTCTATTTAGGAAATGCATTTTTGTAATTGTGATTGCAGGTAGATAAGATACAGAATAATGTTCAGATTTAGCTGGTGAATATAAAATCACAGGTAGTTACAGAAATTTTGAGGATCAGAGTGTTTATGTTCACGCACCGTCAGAGTCCCAGTTCCCCCTCTTTCAGTAAATATAGCTTTTTCCCGTGGGGTTAGACTCTCAGTACAATGCAGTTTCATCTCTAGAGTACTCTACAGATGAAACAGGTTTGCATCTCAGAAAATATTACAGTTAAAAAGAGGGCATTGGCATTGGCCTGGTTAGAACCTTTCAGTTAGCCGAGCTCAAGCACCAAAGTCACTCAAGATGGAGAGTGGTGGGGTCAAACTGTTGAATTTTTGCAGTGCTGAAACGTGGCTGACAAACTACATCTGTGTTCAACTAGAAAGGAAGTGCAGGAAAGTTTTTGGACTAAAAACTGTTATGTCCTGCATTAGCATGCGAACAATGTTGTGGTGGAGGAGCTGAGTAGCTGTTCCTGAAATTGTCATCTGAAAGAGAGCTGTCTTTTGTGCCCAGGCTGCTATAAAAGATCCACATCCAGTACAAAGAAAGGGTCAAACAAGTCACCTGACCTGGAAACTCTGGGGATGGTGCTGAACAGTCAGAGGTCAGAGTTTAACACTTGTTCGTCCTACAGGTTCCAGCCTTCCTCACTTTGTTTCCCAGTTTTATTGCTTACCAACAAAACATGAAACAACATGAAACTTACAGGTGGATAGAACACAGCTGTGGGTTCATTTTAACAGAACCCTCATTGATTCAGTTTCCAGAGGAATTGCTGCCTGGATCAGTTTACCTTGTTACCTTGTCACACTGTGTTCTGGTCTGATCTCCATGTCCATTTCCGCTCAGCTTCCCCTCCCAGTCACCACCATGCTGTTCAACAGGGTTTTCTTTGTCCCCGTGTCCAGTCATCCATCCTTAATCTCCAGTCTTTTACCATGCTGGAGACATGCTGCATGCTTTCAAAGAGCACAGTGAGCTGTTGATGGATGCCCTCCATCTTCTTAATAAGGCTTTGAAGAAACCTTGTGGCCCACAAGTGACAAATGACTGTATGTGAGCCTCACTAATACAAATCCATAGTGAGCTTTACAAATCCAGGTCTGCTCAGATATGAGAAGAAATCAATAGCTCTTGGGAAGCAGTCAAGTTCTGTGTACAGTTGTATCCATATACAAGGCTGTTTACAAACATACAGTCACATGGAAAATAAAGCGCACTCATTTCCAGTGCTTATGTTTTATGTGTCCGAACATAACTGAAAAAACAACAACAAAAAAACCCACGTAGTCATTACCAGGTCTTAGAATTAGGAAATAAAACCTCAGATGGACAACAACACGTGGCATATTACATAATTTCACATAAACTAAATAGAAATGTGCAGGTCTGTAAAAAATACAAATTTAAAAAAAAGCAACATCAACAAAAAAGCCAAGAGGACAAGGAGCAGTCAGGTGCTGCTCATTAATTGAAATGGACTAATGGATCATCAGCTAATTTGACCACCTTTAAAATATGTTTTGCCAGTTGGCTGGTCTGGAGATCAGAGTTCTATGTTAGCACAACACTAAGGTGGAAATGTATCAGCAATGGATAGAGAAGCAAGGGTAGTTCCCCCATCAATCTGGAGCACAAACAGCCCATACTTACTGTCAAGAACCATGGTGAATGGGGGATGATTCGGTCTTCTTTTGCAGTCGCAGCCCCGTGCAGTCACTCAGTTGACCATTGACTCCTCTGTATACCAAAATATTTGAACTTAGATGTCATTGCATCATGTTACTGTCTGCTGAGATTCAGGTAAAAGCAGCAAAGTTGATTGGTCAAAGCTTCACAAGACAAATAATAAGTCAAAGTATACTGCATATTGAACCCAGAAGTTTTTTTTGGGGTAAAGGCATATGGAATAGCCTGCAGTAGCCGAGTTACTTAATGTCAACATGATTGAGCTGCATTCTCTCTCCCATTCGCCTTCACAAAGGACTGATAAAGCACGACAAAGGATTACCCCAATTCTTTGGATAGACCCATGAGGTTCATTCTTTGTCAAGATATGAAGGGTGAGGATCGAACCCAAAGAGTCTTTTGGTGGAAATTTCTTATTTTAAGTCAAAGAAAACAATTTTCATGCAATTATCCACGGATAAAAATATGTTTACTATATTGACCTTCTATTAGTCAATTGACCTAAATGTTACACTGCATTGGAACACTGGTTTATGCAACAGTTTTATTAAATCTCCTTTAAAGTCTGGAGTAAGTCCATTTCATTTGATTTTTTATTTATTTTATATTTCAAAATATTTATAATTATTGTTGTGTGTTAAGATATTTCCAGATTTTACTGCAGGTGAAAAAAACCTGGAGGAATCCATATCAATCCAAACAGTATAAGCATTCAAATCTTTTATTTCACCACTAGACAGAACAAACATGAAAACACATTAAAAAAAGAAACATGGTCATGCTAATAAACCAAACAACTCAAAAGTATAATTAACAATCATGGCTCTGATGTTGGCTTTGGACTTGAAAGTGCTTTAAGTTTAAAGGAAAGGGGAAAAAAAGAACATTCATGTAATGGTTTAATGAAATTAAACTAATACTTGCATTCGTAAATCACTTAAAATTTTTAGAGTAATCTCACTGATGTTCTTTCTACTGTCAATATAATTTGTCAAGTGCTATGGAGACAACAGTTCCTGAGTGCTGCTTTAGTTATAAAAAAAAATCATAATGCTTAAATATTCAAGCAATGTTGACATATAAAAAATATTCATGAACCAATGGTAGCAGGACAGTGGTGCTTGCAAGGCCACCACTGATCTGACCTTAAAGTAAAACAGTGAAGAGCTTGAGTATAGTGTAATGATGTTTCAGGTAGAGATGCCATGCAAAGAGATACCATCTACAGAAAGGGCTCATTTAATTTTATTAGCTAGAGGCACTGATATCTTGATAGAATTAACTTAATTTTACTCACTAACAGGCCCTGTAAATACAATTGCTAGCTGTTAGCGCAGCTGTGTGAGCCTGGTAACTGATGGGAAGTGCATCAGACATGGTTATGAATGGTGCTGGTGGCTCTGCCTGTGCGCTCTTGAATACGTTATCATCTCTGAGCAGTGGA
The DNA here is from genome assembly GCA_037177055.1 of Atherinosoma microstoma. Classification (NCBI taxonomy): domain Eukaryota; kingdom Metazoa; phylum Chordata; class Actinopteri; order Atheriniformes; family Atherinidae; genus Atherinosoma; species Atherinosoma microstoma. The sequence continues at coordinate 8,812,788 of JBBBVU010000023.1, read as the reverse complement.
GCATATTAATAAAACACTTTACTGTAACACTCTCTAAACAGACTGCAAACAACTTCCCATTACATCCATAAAAGGAGTAACATGCTCGGTCCTCGTCATGCCAGCAGCAACCCGTTTTTAACTGCCATAATTAACACATTGAACACTTGTAGCCTGAACTGGTGTGACACAATCAGATGCATAATGATTAATTAATGGCTAGTGTGGGCCAGCCATAGAAATTCAAAACAAGAGAAAGTTAATCAGGCTAATTGTCTGAAACCATTTTCATTATCATAATGTTGCCACTGAGGACCAGAGAATTGGGAAAATTGGCAAATGGGCCTATTTTAATTTTTTCTTCTTCACAGACACAATTTGAATCCCCACTATTAGTACAACACAAAAAAGCGTCAACACCGCATTAAAATGCTCAGAAATAATAGTTAAAATCTTTTTTCCGTTTTGCATTACTCATTCAGAATGCTTGTTTCCCTTGAGTGCCATTTTGGGATGTTTGTCCTCTTCCAAGACACGCCCTTTTGTTATATGCTGAGTGTGATGCTGTGAATGGTGTTTGCTGGGATTTTGGCGTCCGCTTCCTCGCCACTGATCCTGAAGATCACAAAGGTATTTGAAGAAATGGTGGAGGTGGCATTCAGCGATTTGCCCAACCATCCGTGAGCACCACGCTTATACATTTTAACTGTAACCTGCAAAGTAAAACAACAAAAAAATAAAAAGGTTAATATTTACAAAATTTTGGATAATATTCTTAGGACATTTCAAAGGGTTGTGACTCATCCTTCAACCTCCCGAGCTTTGATTAAGGCCATGCAGTTGCTCATGCCTTTCACCTCTGACCTCAACATGGACAAGCTGTTGCTTAATTGCTGGGCCTACAGTGCCACAAGAATGAACGTAGTGATTGAGCTGCATATGTGGGCTGTCCATACATTAAAAATGTAAAAACATTGGTGTCCAAGGCAAAACAACAGTGCTTTGATTATAAAACAAAGCTTTAAAGCTATCTAAATTATAAGAAACATTGCTTCTTGACATCTTTTCCATATTAGTTTCTGTCCTACGAGTACTTTGTTTTTGGTGATTACTTCATTATGAAATGCATTCCCCTTTTCTATTCAGTTTATCACGTATTGTTTTCACTGTTGGACACCATCAACATTATGTTTCAATATGTAAAGTTGAAATGCTACATAATACAATAGAATTAAATTCAGTTTTATTTGTAAAGCACCATTCATCACTAAAGCCATTTAATGGTAATTTTCAAGAAAGTCCAATCTAATATAATTATTTTTAAATCAACTCATCCAATCAAACAAAATCCATTATAATTCATAGTATGATTTATCATAATTGTGTTCATATAAAACCAATTGATAAAACATTGCCTTTGCAAATAAACCAACAGACTGCATCTAATCTTCTCTTTGATTCAGTTTCCCGTCCTGAGCATGAATGAGTCCAGAGGACACAATCAGCACAACCAGACTCAGGAAGGCCAGCCGTCTGCCTTGACCGGTTTAAGAAATGGACAAATGTACAGAGCAATGCACATGATGTGTAAGAATGAGACAAAATGCCAGTTTCTAAGTGGTGAAACACATTAAAATACTTTTTTTTTTTTTTTTATATTCTAAATATATGTAGGATATATAAATTGATACTGACCTGACCTTATGTAAAAAAATGCTTTTTACATTGAAAAGTATGTTGCCTTGCTTAGGCAGAGATAAGAAGTCATAGTTGGCAGCTACATGTTTTCATGGTGTCTTTAAGTGCTGATTTATCATTAGCAGAAGCTGTTGACATCAAGAGACACAATGTGCTTCTGGTTTGGTGAGTCAGGAGCTTTACATTTATGATCCAATTAACAGGTCCAAAGTATGTCAAGCCCTTCTGCAATTCATTTTTTGTCCGTTTTTTTTCTCAAGAAAAAGGTTAACCTCTGCTTTATAAAATATAATAATGAGTTGTGTTTTTATTTATCTAACACTATTTGTATTGTAACCACTAGATAACCTGTTTAAAACAAAAACCTAATTAAGCATACACACACTGTTTTCAAGCTTACATCTACTTTCTTTTCTTCGTTTTTTTACACAGTGGACAAATAAATTCAGATCTCAGGACTTTTTCTGCTGAATTGAAAAATAGTTTTGAATAAAAACTTGATTTAGAATCAAATAGTGTACAATTTGTAAAGATTTGCAACCCTGAATTCTTACCACCAATCAGCCAAAACACTAAAACCACTGAAAAGTGAAGTGACTAACACTGATCATCTCATTAATTAATTGTTCTAATAATCCTTTATTTGTAAGCGACAATGCACATTAATGAATAACAACAAAGACTTAAATATGCCTGATTTAGCAGGATGCTATTTTCCATCCGCTGTCCGAAAGAGGAATCACATAACATCAACAGTAATGCAATACTACAGTATAAATAAGAATACAATAACTACAATAACATTGAAACAGTTTAAGAAACTAGGAGAGTGTACAATAATTAAAACCTGCTTCAATGTCCCTGTAATAACGTACTACTGTTCAAAGCACTATACAAAAGAGGAAATGTACACACACACACACACACACACACACACACACACACACACACACACACACACACACACCACATAACAAACAAAGATGAAGCTGGATTCTGGCCCTGTTCAGATAAA
>JBBBVU010000023.1:8785783-8803277 GCA_037177055.1 Atherinosoma microstoma | reverse complement strand
AATGTTTTATGTAAAGCACTTTGAATTGTCTTGAACCTGAAAATGTGCTATACAAATAAACTTGCCTTGCCTTGTATGTATAATATGTATAGTATGTATAGTATAATATGTATAGTATGTATCTATATACATCTCTCTCTATATATATATATCTATCTATATATATATATAGATATAGATATATCTATATATATATGGCTTCAGAAGTTCAATAAAACATATTAAAAGTATCCATGCAAATACGTTTATGAAATACTCAAACATCATAACTTGCTTCCTGCATATGTGGGCTGTCCATTAAGATGCCTAAACTTTGACTTTCTACGTCAATAACTGTGTTTGTCTAAAGCCATGAACGGAAAAATAAATCGCTGTTTAAATTCTGAATAGCTGCTTCCAAACAGCCAGCCTCAGCTAACAGGAAGCCATTAGACTCTCGCCAATAACCATTTACATCCAGTCACCCGGCTCTGACTTTATTTCCATCCACATAAGTGCATTTTCTGCGAGAGGTTAAAATATGAATCCCCTTCTTTTTTTCCTGAATGGGTCTGGTCGTCTGGCTGACTTGAGAGGGCACAATCTATGACTGATTTAATTTGCTCTTTACGAACATCTCTAACAACATTACCCCCAGAGCATACACTGACCGTCCCCATCTGACTCCATTAACTCCCAAATCAGGTTTAAAGACCATATTGATGCCGTCCGTTATTAAGGGTGATTATCAAAACAACAGACAATGGGCCAAAGTGTCTGTTAACTAGTTTATCCATAATTTCACATAAATGTAACAGATGGCAACGCTGTCAATTATATGCTGTATCTGCTGCACACAGCGGCTACACATCGTCTGGATATGTAGCACATTAGCCTCAACATTAAAAGAAGATGATCACAGGTGGTCAGAGGAAAAGGGCAGCATATAAGGTAAACCTTGTATATACATTTCAAATACAAAAATGCTTGAATGACCTCAGGTGGTGTTTCCCAGCTGTCAAGATTTTTCTATAACAAAAAATAAAGTCAAATTTAAAAAAAAAAAAAATTCTAAAATGTCGTGCACAGTCCACTTCACACTCTTAATTCTCCTCAATTAACAAGAATGGCTTTTGAAGCTGTAATTAAGTGGCTCTGCTCCACTCTGTCCTCTTCATTATTCATGAATCCCTATTGATCATATCTTAGAGCCTGTACTGTGGGGGTCTCTGTAATATCCTGAATCCACAAAACAAAAGCTGAGCTCACAGAGATAAAATTAACTTATTAGCCACTGATTAAGGAAAACTAAAACCAGTATTTAATGTCAAATCTGATGATGATAGAGAATCATTCAATGAGAAAATCCTGAATGAAGTCTATGGATCCTAATAAATATGATAAAGCACGGAGCTCTGCAAAAATTCAATGCCATTGCTGTAGTTTTCTTTTTTTTTCTTTTAAACTTTCAATGGCTTTCTATTGCAGTTATGTGATCATATCAGCAGGCCAGTAACTGTTATTATTTTTATTATAGATAAGCCTAGGGACTATTTTCTCTTTTTGGTTGTTTTGTCTGTAAATTTAACAGAAATGGTCCAGAATTGTCAATAATAGTTCCCCAAAGGCCAAATTGAAGTAGTAAAATGATTCATTTAAAGCATCTGACAATCATTTATTTTTCATAAGAAGAAAAAAAAAAGTATGTTTCAGGTAAAAAAAGAAAAAGTTGCCGACTGATTTTATGTAAAAAAATTTGTTTCAGAGCAACATAAATTATTTTCTTTTTTAGAAAATGGACAAAACCAGTCACACAAAGCAAAAGGAACAAAAATAAACACATTGCAAAACTTGTTTCGTTTTTATCTAAACAACTGGGTGTAAAGGATTACAGTGAAACACCATTCACTACATTGAACGACAATTATTTTAAATGTCTTTTCATTCTCTTGCTCATTCAATGGGTATTTCTAAAAGGATTGATTTTAACTATATCTCCAAACTCTACCAATACATTTTCAATTTTCATGCCTTCTGAATAAACACTATTCATAAATAGTTTTATCTGCATGTAACCTGTGCTCTTTCTGCATTCAGTGAAATTACTTTGTAATGAATATTAATATCTTGAAGCTTTATCTTAAATATGTATTCAAATTTACTCAAACTCAAACTCCACCCGTGTTAAGTAGCTATGTGTAAAACATGAACCCCTAGTATTTGATGTTTAACTAAATTAACAAAAGAGTGCTTGAAGGACCCTAGAAAATGATTGGTTGTGCATGCGGGATATGAATTTGGAGGAAACACATTGAATCATCTTCAAATTGACAGATGCATAATCTCTCCATGGGACTCTTCACTGTGGCTCAGTGCTCCAGAGAAAAAAAATCATTTTACTAAGTTTAATCACACGCTATGTAACAAGGCAGCTTTCATCATTGCTTTCCACTGTATGGGTGCTGATGTCTTCACTAGTTCATTACAGACACTTGTGAGACTGCAGCACTCCTCTCTTGCATAATTGCATGGCTAGTGTTCCTCTGTAGCTTCCTACACACACTCTGCTGCAAATTATTCCCAATTCCAGTTGCCTTTCAAGAGCAATCCTGCAATTACAGAAATTTGAACATCCTAGTACTTAGTTACTACACAATTTTCATTTATGCTGTAAAATGCAACTATCCTACGTTCAAGGGAATCCATTAGAAAACTTTTCCTGTAAAACTTTAGTGTAGAAGATATCCTCTGAGGTTTAATTGGGCAATTGATGATTCCTAGGATCAGCAAACTTTGTGCATGAGACAACCTGAAATTGCCAATCGAAATGCACGTTCTGTGAGACAACTTTAAAATATCCTTTTCATCTCTTTTGTTTTGGGGAGACACCTGGGCTTGGAAATATCACACATAAATGTTCATTTAGATGTTTCTTTGATTGTAACACAATACACAGATATAGAAATATTTGCTAATGATTACGAAAAGTAAAAATTACTCTAAATGACTTAGTTATGCTTTTTTCCTTACATAGAGAGGGACCAAAAAGCCACAGCGCCTGCCGATAGGATCTATTAAGGCAGCAGAATTTGCAGGCTTTGTAAATGGCCTGCCCCTGGCCTTTTGTGTCCATCCATTCATTATCACCACAAAGCAGTTGATGTCTCCCCTCTCCTCTCTGCCTTTTCTGTGCAAAGCACAACACACACCAGGCTGTCCATTATAGCCCAGCGACACGTGCAGCCTGGGAGATGGCCAAACAGAGAGGAATGTCAGGGTGGAGTTTAATTAACAAGCTACAATTGTGAGGAATCTGTAGTCTGTCAGGGAGACGAGGTGTAGCTCCGGCAACCCAGTTCGGCTTATTTGTACATTTCTTTGTTAGCTTAGATTAGAGGTTGTTGTGACTTTCTAGCTTTTCACCTGGTGGCTTTACTTCCATTAATCAGCTGACAGGGTTCTGTAGTCAAGTTACACTTAAAGGAACTTAATTCATCTCAGCTATGGTATTAGGAGCTTTTTGAAATTCAGGGACTCCTCCTAAATAAACGAGATTATATGAACTGGCACCAGGCTACATGACACAGTCAAATATCCGAATAGGAGACGACATCAAGATGAACAACATAAGTAACCTGCACTTTAAATCATGACATGAATAGACCTTCAGCTCTTTCTCTGTCTCCTTAACACACACACACACACACACGCGCACACTGTAATTACCCCTCAATCCATACAAATTGAATGAAGCCAGAACCGTGGTCTAAGAATATAGACCATAATTAATAAATTACACCCACTATACTCAATCACTCTCCACTTTGGGCCATGTAGACATCCCATTCGCTACAGAGTAATTGCCTTAGCTCACAAAAAAACACACCTAGTGCCTTCATGAGCAGTGGATTCATGAATGCATCCGATGCCACCTCTTACAAGCAAACAGATGCCCGAGTGAAACTGTAGGTCATATCACACATCTTCTAGCCTGTGTGTTTACAAGTAACAAATCAAAAGTATGCATTATTTCTAAGCCTTGAAAATATGCCTGGGGGAGCTATTAGGTTTCTGTGACACCCACCAGCTTTACTTTGCAGCTGCTGCACACGAGCGAAGTGCCCTTTTTTCCCCCTACAGACAGCGTAGGTGACATGGGCATTGAGACAAAAATGTTTCAATTTATTGCAAAAATCCATTGGAGAAATCTACTTTTATTTGTAGTTTCAGGATTAAATTACTAGACTCCCGACACTTGGTTTTGTAAAAACAAATACATTAGCAGCTTGTTTACCACATACTCCCCAAGCCACGCTTTTTAAGAGAGCGCTCCTCGCAGTGCCTCCATTTACAAATATTTCTTTGAAAATAATATATTTTGCTGTCGCTGTGTGTGTCCCCTTGGGCAAGAAAAGAGCTCGCTGGAGACTGTCTAATGACTGCTGGGTCATGTATCAAATACACAGCAGCTGGAGGCGAGAGAGGAGAGTGCATACAGTCTGGGTGTTGGGGGGGTGGGCAAACTGAAGCCTGAGTGGGCTTGTACGGGAAGCCCAGGCTGAGTGTTTGGGTGCTGAGGGTGGGTGTGAATTGGTAATGGATGCCGTACCGAGGTCATACTCCTTAGTCTTGAAGTGGTAACATTTACTTCATTCAGCAAATTAACTGACAAGTAGGGCTGATGAACCAACAGCAGGCAACAAAAAAAACTTTTTCGAATGACGTCAAGTGGAAATGTTACAAAAATAACTTCTTTTTTTTACCCTGTAAACACGGTAATTAATAAAATCAAACTACTGCATGAACTATACATTAACTGCCATGATTGACGGTTAAGATTTGCTGTAAGGTCATCTAACTTAAGAAGAATTAATTTATTCAATTGCAAATAATGTATCCTCATGCAATCACATTTTAAAAATGCTAAACATAAAATGAGAATGTGACTATACTCAAATGATACTTATTTTGAGTGTGTAACCGTATTGTTTTTTAATTAAATCAAGAGAGCTGTGGTAATGAGCGGCTTGCAGGCTGGCAGAATTAATTACCTCAATAAAAGAAACCGAAGCATTAAGGCAGTAAGTGACACTTGAAGCGTTAGTAGAAATTAACACAGTGAACACGAGAGTGACAGTAGCTAAACAGATTTTAAAAATGCCTAATTCTTAATTATGAAATAAGCATTTCTAAGAAAAATGGATCATGACAACTGTATCTATAAAAACTGAACCAGGAATTTAATTGGACAACACTTGTATATTATTTTTTTCACTGCAGAGAGTTCAAAAATATTTTTCTTGTTATTTGAATTAATCTAAATAGCATTATTCTGTACTGTAGTCACTTAAATTGATACTTATAAGATTATTCTTAAAATAAAAAATGTATCCAAATTTTCTTTAAATAACTATGGTATTGTTGGCATGTTCAGCTCATATAAAACCGGTTTCCCCTCCTTTACTATCACAAGAGGACAACATTTGAAAATAGAGTGAGACAGTCATAAAGTACTACTGCCACCTACTGGTTAATATTTGGTTCATACATCACATTATTATTCAGAGCCTCTGACACTACATTCAGCCCCCAGTTTCAGATTCCACTGAGGTGAACCAGAGACAGTTAAGTGGACTGACCTGAGGAGCGTGTCCCAGCAGAGCCCACAGTGAATCAGCAGTCTTTACTTTGGAAAACTCAAGCCTGTCCGTCTCCTGGCGGTTGAGCGCGATATACTGGCAGCCCTGATAGTCTCCCTTCAGCTGCTTGCCACAGTGCAGTCGCACCAAATCCCATGTTCCCACCCTCCTCAGGACCTCCCGCACTGACTCCATCTGCCTGTACGACAGATGACCTGTAGGATGGAAAATTCAGGCTAAACTGGTGGTTTTTACCATCAGAAGCCAGTTTCATTTCATCCAATTCAACACTGTAATTCATTACTCGTCAAAAAAGACATTTAAATGTCCTTTTTCTGATGTGCAGAGGGCATCATAAGTCATAACAAAAATAATTATTCAGTATTATTTGTTTATTGAAATATTATTTAAAAAAAGGTTTATTCTAATATCAAATGCAAGAGACAGCATTTCTAAGATTTTTGTTCAAAGTTTAAAGATTCAGCAACAGAAAACAAAGACATTAATATGGATCATGCATGCTTTAAGAAGATTTTTGTAGTATAACATTAATTTAAAAAATTTAAGTAATAATGTAAATACTTTAAGGACCAACCCACCTGAGATCCAGGAGGGAGTCAAAGCATCTGATATCCAGGTCATATAGCCTTCCTTGAAAGATCTAAGGAAGCCATTGATCTGGCTGTGGGAGATCAGCTCCCTCCTCTTCATCAGCTCCTCATCCAGCTTGCATTCTGGGGATAGGAAGAGGATCCTGGGGAAGAAGAGACTCTGCCGCACAGACACTCCACTCCTCTTCAAATGGCTACATAAGTTGGCTGTTTTGGTCTAGAGGAGACAGATACACCATAGAGTAAATCAAAGATTATGTGTATTCATTTTTTCATTTACATAGTTTATATTTAAAATCTTTGGTGTCTTTAACTTGAAAAATAAGAAGCATTGATGGCATTGATACTACATCTGATCTAGTTTAAATTGTCACACTCTTTCATGCAGCTAACTTATGGAGATGAATATGAACACAAAAAGTACATAACAGTGAAAAGCAACAAAACTTTAAAAGCAGTCCAGCAGCTGTTTGTTAATAAACCAACCAATTACATGCTGTTTCATACCAAGCAAGCATTGGAGTGTGATATCTAAATATGCCTGTTGCACAGCCCCCAAAGGCTTTCAAGATCAATTTGAAAAATTACATAATCACAAATTAGCAGAAAGATTTGAGCTGTGTGTGCTTTGTGTAGGTTAATGAAGTTAATAGGTCCTTTTTAAGCAGAACTATTTCAATAGTGCAGCTTGTGTTTACCATCACACTCTTCTGTCGAGCTTCAGTCCAAATGAGTACCCATAGAAATGGAAATGAATGACTCCTCTAACAGACTCAGGCACATAAGGTGACAGCTGTGTTTAGGCACCTGCCTGCTTTCACCCCCCCCTCCCCCTGGTCCGTAAATAAAATGATCAGAGTGCCCACTTGTGAAGTTTAGGGAGCCCTGCTGTAGTGTTTGAAATTTACATATAAATTATTATGGTGACTCAGAGTCTCTTAACCCTGCTGCAGTTTATATGAAAACAGTGAGTTGGACAATTGGTTGGACCTTGAGCTTAAGTGTGCCAGACAGTTTGACATTTTTTCCCTTTTTTTTTTTTTTTTTGCATTATGTCAGCTAATTGTATCCTTTTTATTTTTTACCATGATAGCTTTGAGTGGATCTTGAATCTGCTCAATGCAGGTGTTGGTAAAGTTTTGGTCCTCTTCTTTCACTTGCACATGCCAGTTTTGGTTGTGAGCAGATACTGTTCCACTCCAGGGTTTTACATCCACGCAGAAGACCCCCTGACCTTAAGAAAAATAAAATATTAAATATACAGTAAGTGTAAACACACTTCTAAAACTAGTGTTATACCATTGGTACTTGCATTAATCATTAGCAGAGTTAAAGGGAAATTAGTTTTACCAGTAAAATGTAATGAAAAAATTAAACATTGCAAAAAGTTATACAAGATGGCAAAGGGCTGAAAAAAAGAGACAAAAAAAAAACAAACAACCCCCTCACATCCCAAAAATCCACATTACACTGAAATGTAATTTCATTATGTTTTCAAACCTGTGAGGAGAACAATGTTGATGTCATCCTTGGCTGTCTGAAACTGGTCAGGAACACGAAGACTGCAGTAGACATCTTCCTTCTTCAGCCCAGTGAATTTCCTACAGTAGAAGTGCAAATAAGAGTTAAATAAAAACAAAAGAATATATAATTTGTGCTGTTTTTATGTAAACTTTAAGATTACTTCAGTAAGCTGTATACTTAAAGGTATAAGATACATTAATAGTTTATGAAGCTGATTTTTATTTTTTATTTTTTAGCTAAATGCAGTACTCACTATTTTTAGCCTTATTTTAGCCACTACCAATCAAGGAAAATATCAATCTCTTAGCTGCTGTATGCTCTATGTTAATATATTCATTTTGAGTACTGGTGGACAGGTTACATGCAGCAGTAATTAAGAGCTTTAAGATGATTAAATGATGAGCAAGGACAGCTTAGAGTAAGGTGTTAATTCTTAAAAAGTTAATCAGAGCAAATAAATCTTTTCATTTTAAATTTAACCACATGGGCCATTTCTATAGGTTCTTTTAATTCAATGCAGTTCTTAAATGCATGATGCAGCCTGGGTTTAGAGTAATGTTTCACAGCTAGTGAGTATGTCCAACTGTGCAAGTGATGCAGAATGTGACGCTGTCACATGACTTTAAAACCATGTTGGAGTGAATCAGCTGACTTTTTCTGATTGTGATGAAAGCTCTTATCGTTTAGTCAAGAAGTTCCTGTGCTTTTACTATAATAAAATAAATACCTATGCAATGATTGCCTTTTTTTCCCTTTTAGCTTTTTAAATATCAAAACAATATCATAGAAGTCATCCAGCCATACATGCTCAAATGAATCTCATAAGAAGTGAAATAGTAGGGTCAGCTTTGTGATAGCAGAACCAGATTTAAAATAAATGCTGTAAAAAGGTCCATGTGTCAAAGACTGTAATTTTAATATGCCAAGAGATTATCGCTATATTCAGACTACAACATGAAGAGATGCAATGATCAATCTGCTGCCCCCCCCTGCTGAAAAGTTCTATGGTTCTTAAATAAAAAAAAGTGACAAAAATATTTTCATAGCATCACTGCTAACATTTTGACGTAATGTCTGTCCTGGGACCCTGAGGGGCATTCTTCTGTTCAGGGGCTGTACTGTTATTACTGTTGTTTTATATTTAACAAAACAAAGAAATACAAAGTTAATTTGGGAGAAAAAAAACCTAATCCCTGCCATCACAAGCACTTCAAGTCAGCTTCAGTAGAAAACAAAGGCACTTTTTGAGAAATAGTTGTTTGCCTCAACTATACTCTTACATGACATGCTGTAAAAAGTCAGGCAGTGTTGGCAGTTGCTGGCATTGTGCACTTTCTGAAGTTTTGGAGCTGAGATGAAAGTGGGTGAACAGGTTTCCAAGTTGAAGCATTGTAATGTTTATCTGGAAAAACAAGAGAGAAATTTAAACTGTGGCAGCTCAGCATTTACAACTAACTTGGAATTTCACAAAGAGACAGCGAGTACAGTATGAATAATGTGTCTGTATGACAAAAACCTGGCTATACATCATCATATATGGCAGTGAAGTCAAGTTATACCAACTGGTGTTAAAGCTACATTGAAAATGTTTTATATGAGTAGCCTAACATGTAACGTGTAATTTCGGCAGGATTTCACTTTTTGCTAAAAAGATTAAGTGAAAATTTCCACTACGCCAACGCTGTTGTCTTATAAAAGCTCAGTGCTACATAAGGGGTTAACACTGTTGTTGACGATACTAAAACTTAACTTGAAGACTTCTGAGAACAAAGAGCAAGAACAGGACAGCACGCTGGACTCATACGAGCTCTTTTATCATAAACAAACAAACAAACATTAGGCTACGTACTGTTCGGGTCTCGCGGAACTTTAGAAGAGAGAAATTTTCAGTTCGACATTTTCCCGGCGTTTATGTCGGTCCACGAGTCTGCTTCCAAGTGCTGAGTAACTCTATCTAGGAAAACTGTTTCACAATGTCACTGCCCTCCTCCTCCTCCTCTCCAGCTGCATTTCCAATCTTCCTAGAAGAAGTAAACAACAGACCACGTGCATCACATGCAGCGTCATATTTCGCCCTGTGGAAACGTGACGTTTAGGGACGTCAGTAAATCGTGCAGTGATGCATTTACGGGACAATTAATTCGATTTCCATGTAATAATTAGGACTTAAAAAAGAAAAGAAAAGAAAAGAAAGAAAAATAGAAGATAGATATTGGGAATCAGAGTACCGCTTGACATCCATTTTGAAGACTGTAATTAGCTTTAAAGCTTTTTTTGGGGGGGGGAGATTCCCAGTATGAGTCATGAAGCATAGCTAATCTGCAGGTTACAAGTGTTTAAAACTTAAAAAATGTTTGATATAGCTAGTTGATTTCTAGAGGTAAAAAAAGTAATAAAAATGGTGGACACAACAATTGGCACACATTTATTTATTTTACTTCCTCAGAGTAAACAAATGAAATAAAACAAGACTCTAATATGCTTAATTTTAAGTAGCTACACCCATCACTTTACTTAAACTATGAATGATGGATTCATTGCAAGAAAAGCTGATTGATCATAGATTGATTTATTAGAACTCAGAAATGCTGTTGTTATAAAAGTAAAAGGTAAAAAATCCCAAGGCTGAGTCAGATCATGGAACCTGTTTCAACAGTTTGCAGTGTTATCAGGAGGAGTCATAAAACTCATAACAGGCCACCAAAAAGTGGCACCAATAATGCCAATGGCTCGTAACCATCGGCAGTAGTGTTTTCAGCTTCTACCATAAGCTACAGACTGAATTAAGCAGGCCTCTTTGGGCAAAGCTTGAGGAGATCACTGCTATTCATTGCAAGACTCAAGAAACCAAGACTTGGGGAAAAAGAATCATTTATAGATTAAAGTCGTTCTGCATATTTCTAGACAATGAAGTTAAACACATTAGGAAAAGATTGTGAATTTACCGAAACACGTGCTGGTTCTGTTATGCTGTGTGTTGTGCTCTAACACTGAAGATATGGAAGGAATGATTAAATTAAAAGATTACTGTCGTATTACAGGTGAAACATATGAGCCAGTATCAGAAAGCAAGGTCAAAGCTCTTGGATCTTTCAGGTTGAAAAGGAAATTGTTGGAAAAGGAAAAGGTGGAGTGTTATAAATAAACAAGTCCTGACCTTAACCCCACTGAAAACCTCTGGAAAGACCTAAAAATTGCCATTTAAAAAAAAAACAAACAACTAAAAACAAAACCAATATGAACAAAAAAAGAGCTCAGGGTTGAAGCTCTGACTGGGATGTTTACTTACATGAATGATAAATATGGCCAGGAAAAAGAGATTTTTTAATCTCAATTGAATTTTCCCAGGTCATATAATAGCCTAAATGAATAAAGTGAACAAGACTGAAATGTAACAGAATAATCTTAATGGACCCATTTTAAAAAATCTGAGTTTATAGCCTGTTAATTTCAGTTGATTCCAAGATGTGATCAAGGTTTCTATAACAACATGGCAATTAATTGAGCAGTAAAGCTCATATTTAACTTAAAGTTGACCATTGAATGCACACTTAATGTTCATGTTATATTGTACTCGCCTGAGCATGTGGGGGGAAGGAGATGAAATGTGTTGGGTTTTTTTTAAATCTGAACACATAGATGGTCAATATGGATTTGCTGGCACATCTAACAGGATTCTCACATCCTGCACCTGCCTACAAAGAGGATATTACAAAAATGATGAAGAATATTTAATTCCGTGGTAAATACACACTGAATATCTCAATATGGTGATAAACAATATCCGTATAGCACAAAAATACCATGAAAGAGCTTAATATCAAAAGCAGATAGCCAAATCAGCTCATATGGGCTCAATGGAAGCCAATAAACAGAGGCACTCTGCCTGTCCTGACCTTCACTTCTGGTTTAGATTAAGGCGATAAAGCAGGCGCAACCTCAATAAAACCCATACAATGGGGTAAAATAAATAGATATTAAATTAAAGCAGAGGCAATACTGGCTGAACTGCTGCAGGAATTTGAGAACAAAAGCTTCTTTGTGCAGTTTAATATTGTCCACAATCACCACCTCATGATACATTTCTAATCATTTCCATCTCCTACTTTGATATATCAACACACATAATCATCTTGTATTGGAACTTGCAAATGACTTGTGTGTGAGAGCAGCCATGTTTATATATTAGATGTGCTCTGTGCTCAGTTTGGTCTTTCGGATAGCGTTAAGATCAGATTTATCTGTCTCGTCTCTGACTGTCCAAGGGTGGAGCTTATGGTGTCAAACATTGCCATGGGAAAATTCTCCGTCCTCATAAACTCTTTCTTTTTTTATTTACTGTCCATTTTTGGATTTTCCTCACCAAAATACCACAGTACTTTGCAGAAAAATGAGCATTTGATTATGTATACTATGCATATTGCTGGGAAACACATGCTTTTATCTTCCAGCTTTTTATGAGCTAAAATATAGGCCCCCTTCACATCCACTGCATCCTTCAAGTGGCCCCTGAAGCCATGTGTCCATTGTCAGAGTTAATGTCATTTTCACCTAATGCACCTGAAGAGCTCCAGAGTGTGTGAGGAGCATTGTCGGGCCCCCTCTTAAGTGTAATTAGACATCACAGTTCATGGTTGGAGGCTTACTGTTTGGGGGATTCACAGAAAAACAGGACAATATGGACAATGAATTGGGTCCTAATCACGAAACCATGTATAAGTAGATGAAACTATGAAAAAAGAGCTTTTTATGCTGATAAAATTTCCATTTTTAATTCATCAAATACCTCATTTGGAGAAGTAATGGTTACATGATGATCTGCTCACTAATTTTTGCTCATTTCTTCTGAATTATTAATATGAGAGATTCCCCATATGCTCTCTGAGGATTCATGTCCATCCATTTCTGAGAGAATTAGCATTTAGCTGTGAAGAGTATAAAGAGCTAAACTGCTGCAATCAAACAGGGTGATTTAAAACCTGCCTAATAAAGATGTTAAATGAGGGTTTCAGCTGAATGACCTGAGGTAAATGGTCTGAAAATACCCTGTATAATTAGGACACTTTCACCCAAAAAATACAGGAAATGAAAAGATCCTTGCAAAACAACCGTGTGGATGAGGTCCAATAACCCCTTTAAAGTTGTTTATTTTTCTTTTCTCTTTTGCTAAGTTGCTGCAACCCAACATATTCACAAAAAGCCAACTTGTAATTCCCCTGATACAATAAACTTGGTCAAATCTGTAAATAAATAAATGAAAATGAAGCATTACATGCTGGAAAATAGTTTTTGAATCTATCCTTAAAGCCATTTTTGCGACTAGTCTGCATTTATAATTAGTTATGCCATATGAAGAGGTCATTACAATGCTAAAGTTTAATTGTTCAATTATCACAGGATGTGAGAAGAGACCTTGTTGCCATTTCATCAAGTTTGAAAATAGCGTTGAACTGTAATAGCTGGCAATTACAAAAAGAGCCCTCTATGTAATTTGATTGATGCAGGCAGGCCCTGCTGAAAAGCCTTTGCAACCTGCCTAGTGCAGTCCTTTGCACTGAGGAGTGGGACTATTAAACCTGCAGGGTTGAACCAGCCAGACTCTCGCTATGTAAAAGTACCTCAACTAGCTGCGGATGGACAACATAAATATCAACTATCTAAGTGCGACTGAGGACAACATGTTAAAACAACATTATTACAGAGTAAACAAGAGAGGACTGAAGAGAAACTGCTTCTTCAGGCCTCAAACAAGGGATGAAATGACCAGTATCTCATAGTCTGAAATAGATTCTTTACAGCAGTATCCTAACCTTTGCTTGTCCTGCTGGAAAGCTTTGCATCCTCTCCATACAGCTCTTGTTAATGGTTGTTAGTGCTCCATACTTTGTGGCACCAGGTTTAATGATTATTTCTAAACTTTTACAGGGGACCAACAAAAAAAAGAATAGTTTGTAAACTTACCCTCTAAATAGCGCAAAATGCTGCTTTTGAAAAATATATTTTGTAGAATTGAATCATCTTTACCTTATTGAAGTCCTCATAGAATGGCTGATAATGGGTAAGTGTGTGTATTTATGTGTGTACAACATTTTAGATTAATGTCAAATATGACTCTGAAGAGAAGTTTTCTGGGGAATCACTAAGTTTATTGTTGTTTATTTTCCAGTTTTTTGCCAGGTAATTGGAATTTGACAAATTCTAATTCTAATAGGCCATTTTATTATTTATATCAAGTTACATGATTGTGTGAACACACAGATCCAGGTAAAGACACTTCCTAAGCATTTTCTTAATCATCAAAATATTTATTTAATGGATTTTGAAGCTATTCCTTGTTACCCCTCAGTTTTATGGGCTGAAAAGGATTATACACTTAACTACTGCATTTCTGTTTACCTGGCCAAATTCTATGGACATTATTCTTCTCTTGAACATGTCGGAGCTACAGACAGAGGCCCTTTGATGAGTGATTTGTTAAATCAGAGCTATAACAACAGGCATTTTCAGTTCTCCCAACTGGTAAATGCCTCTTTCATGTTCCTCCAACTTAGTGCTCATAATCTAAAACAAGGGTACAATTGTGGTTGTCACCAAACAATGACATTTTTCTTAATTTTACTGCCTAAATTCCTCATATCATCTCTACACAGATGAGCAATTTGTCTGTCATGAAGTCTGGAGCATCGGCTCTCTCAGGACCTATTTCACTGACAACACTGTTATTAACGGTAAGCCGAGCCAGGGGCAAATGAATCTGCCCACTGTTCAGGAGTCCAGGGCTCTTTTCAGCGATTAATTCGATAAATATATTAATTATGAATCTGGATGACAGTACAATCAGATTGTCAGGCTTCCAGACTTGGCCTTTTGTGGTAATTCAGCTTTGAGACTGGGGCTCCTCAAGTTTCAGGAACCATCATCCCTCAGGCTCAGCCTCTTATCAGCATCCAACCCATTCACTCAGTAATTTCCTGTGTGTTGTAATTAAATGGAGGCTTTCTGATTGCAAGTGACTCTTTTTAAGAGGTGCTTCTCGGGTTTCAGGTGTAAGGGAACCTCAGTGGTCTGGCTGTCTCCTCTCGCCCTCTGTGGGCCTCAGAAGGCACAAAAACTGTCCGAATGATGCAGTTGAAAGTGTACTTCTAAAACCAATACATCTGCTTTAGTGGAAAAATCTTGTCACCACCATATATGGTGTGAAAGGCTGTACCATCACCAAATGATTTGAACTTATAGAACAGTACAGTTCAATGAATTGAAGTATCTCTGAAGTCAGACCTTCCAGAGTTTTATTTACAGAGTTTTAAAGTTTAGAAAATCCCTTGCTGGCTGCTGGTAATTGATCTTGGTGGTGCTGACTCTCACTGTGAGGCTCCGCTTGGATACTGTTTCAGAACAGTCCAATGAAACTCCTGAGCTGGGTGTGGGGCCTGCAGCAGCAAGTCAGCATAGCCTCACGAAAAGGATGTTTTTATAAAGAAAAACAAAATAGTAGCTTTTATTCAAAAGTTACACTGTGAATTCATGGTGTGAACAAACAAACGAATAAATCTTAAACTGACAAACTGTTAACCGATCTGTAAAGCCAAAAGTATGACAACAAAAGAGAAAACTAAGCCACTTTTGCTCAGACTTACAGTTTATTAAGAATTCAGGAATGATGACAATCCTGATCTGATTAATAATGAACACTCTAATTGACACATATCCGTTGATAACTTCACTTGTTCATTCACTCATCTGATTGCCTAAAGTAGCATCCAGAAACTTGAATTAGTTCTACTGTGCTGCCCCTGAAGACACAAAAGGCTTCCCTGCTGCTCTCTTTTACTTCTCCTCTCTTGTGCGGCCTATAATTAAAATCACTTTTTTTTTCATGTTCCCGGTGAGCACCATTAATTTAGAGAATGGAGCCATTATGGAGGTTGTGGCTCCCAGGGTAGCACTGGGTAAGAGGTGGGTCAGTGGCTTTTCAACATTAGTGGCCTCTGTGGGTACCTGCTATTAATCTCAACAAGGGGAGAAGTGGCTTTATCACAGCTGCAAAAGCAGGACGATGCTTTGAAAGTGCTGCAGAAATTAAATGGAGTTTAGTCTTGGGCTCTTAACTCTGACCTCACAGGTTCCAAAATGCTTGGATTTAATTTCCATTTCTTTTGTGCATAAAGTAAGGAATATTGCTCTACTTTGAATCACTTTTTTTTTTGCACCAACAGATTCTTTAAAACAGAGTATTATAACAAAATATGATTTTTTTTGTCAGCTTGTCAAACAGCCTTTTGGCTGATACCTTGAGGTTACCTCTTGCTTATTTCCAAATGCCCAATCATTTATACATGTATGACAAGCAGGGCATGTGATTTACAAATCCCAATCATACTGTAAATAGCAAGAAAATAGCATTGAGTTTTTTTTTTTTAAAAAGGGGAGAAAAAAAGAAAACTGCACTGACCTTGCTTTGCCACAAGGAGGAACCACTTTTTAAGTTTGTGTGTAATAATGCAATGTTTCACTAGATGGCAGGAGTGCACGTTTAAGGACTGAACTTGTGTCATCAAGACAACGAACTTCCATAAGAATCTCTATTCTAAGCCGCCCACCTAAACAAACAGAAGAGTCACATCTTTTGTTTTTCAGCCTGGTCTACAGAAATCATTGAGGTGCAAAGGAGGTTCCTATAAATAATATGGCTTTACATTGGTAGGGAGGCACATCCCAAGTATATGTTTATGGAATATTAAAAGGCTTCCTTGCATTCCTTCAGAGACTCAACAGAGCTTATCCTTCAGAGATCAGATCAGGTTTCCATCTGCACAGTGTCACAAATTGTTACATCAGCATTTGAGAGCTGCATGCTTAAAAGAAAACACCAGAGGTTAATTGCAGTCTCATGCAAGCTAGGAAGGGTGTCTTGATTCAAACAAGAAAAAACAAAACCAATTACATACTCATATTCTTGTAATCATGCTGATAAGAAATCGATTTTCTGAAGCTGAAATCTGCTGTCATCCTCTTGACCCCTTGTTGTATTTTGTTTGCATGTTAAGCCGGAAATAAAAGAATAATTATGCATTTGCATTTCTAATTATAGGTTTCTCTCAGAGGTGAATGAAACACTGATGACATTTTTTTGGGGGGGGGATTTATTAGATTACTGTGAAATCAAATTAGGTTGGCAAATGAATCTGTTCAGTAAATTAGATCAGTGAATGAGAAAATTGACTTTTTAACACAAAGCAGGGGATAAAAAGGTGGGATTTTTATAAGACCCAGACATGGTGCAGATTTATGAGCTCAGATCATCAGCTCTTGTTAAACAAACCGGGCCTCATTTTCTTGGCAGGTGGCAGGGAGACACTGTATCCACAAAACAATCCAAGGATGCAGGTGACTTCTTCTTCTTTTCTTTTTTTTCAAATATACAAGACTGGTGCTCCTATTACTAATGCTCTTGCCTATGTTTTCCTCTTAATGCTCCTGTATTTCAATTTCTCCCCACACATGTATAATACATGTTAATTTACATATGTGACATAATGCACAGACATGTTATTGCCTGACATTGGTATTTATTTCCAGACATTTTCACAATTCAGTTAGAAAAA
This sequence comes from Atherinosoma microstoma, assembly GCA_037177055.1. Lineage (NCBI taxonomy): Eukaryota > Metazoa > Chordata > Actinopteri > Atheriniformes > Atherinidae > Atherinosoma > Atherinosoma microstoma. The sequence goes on along the minus strand of JBBBVU010000023.1, from coordinate 8,785,919 downwards.
ACTGTCATGGCCTCTTTTCCTGCACTGTATGTCACCTATACACCAGTATTTCACCCAACCCTAAGAAAGAAAGAAAGAAAGAAAGAAAGAAAGAAAGAAAGAAAGAAAGAAAGAAAGAAAGAAAGAAAGAAAGAAA
>JBBBVU010000023.1:8764095-8777706 GCA_037177055.1 Atherinosoma microstoma | reverse complement strand
CCGCCCTGGCGAACACCATTGGTCACATAAAAGGGAATAGATGTTACATTCCCCCATTTCACTCTCATTGTCTGATGCGAGTACCAATATGCTAAGGCTAAAATCCATTCTTTGAACGATGCAACTGCCACCTTCAGGGACACCATTTTCCTGGTTGCCTTGGTTACATGTAAACAAAGCACATTGTGATAAAATTTTGTTGCATCATGGTCAAATATAGGTGATAACCAATGACTGTGGTGATAACATCACCTGATTAGGATTAAAAAACAATTATGACATCCCCTGACACAATTAAAAATGGTGGAATTTGAGACATTGATTTTGGACAGTTGCCTAATTCTTTTTCTCAAGTTTTGTGTCACTTTAGTTTTAACAATCAGTTAAAGTTGAAGGGTAACAGAATTATAAGAAGTTGTGCTCATCATATGTTTTGTTGTGAGGCTGTGGATGGATATAGAACCCTGTGGAGAACCAAAATGTGACCACCAGGGGTGTTGAAACAAGTAAAATTGCATTTTCTTTTATCATGGCCATATGTTTATTTTAATTCATGTATTTTGTACAGTAATATCATAGGAGGCTCTAAAGCTGAAACATGTCTAATCAACCCAATTGATGTCATTATAAATGGTTAAAAGAAATCCTTGCAGCAGCATAAATTTTCCAGTCTTCCTCATAATTTGTCATAAATGAGCTTCAACTGAAGTGTTACAAAAGCTGTAAGATGGATTCCAGATAAATATTCAAGTCAGTTACAGCCTAAGATAATCATTAGTGAAACCATGTGAGGTGAGATCATATCTCAGTGAATGTTTGGTGTATTGACACCACACTTTGTGTGTCGATTGAAAAAATCTTCCAGAGTTTGTGGGGCACTGCAGTAACAAAAAATGTATGGCTTTTAGATGCTTTGATCAAACTTTTACACAGTGAGATCAAACCGCTTTGAATTTAATCCTGCTGATCTGTTTGGTCTCTTTACTGGTAGCTATGTTGAAAGAAAAGCATTTTGAATATATCATGAAGGGTTTTTAGAAAATTCCACAGGACATTTTTTGACCTTTCAAGAATAAACAATTAATCATCAGAAAAATGACTTCATCTTAAAGACATCAACATTTGTTTTACATTAGAGTTAAACGTGGATGAGATCAGTAAGGTGCAATAGCTTTTTGCTTGATGTCTCTTTTTTTTTTTAAAACAAGAAAAAAATTGTACATCTTCCTTGACATATCATATTCTGTCTTTTTAGCATTGTTTTACCCTATTAACAAGGATTATGCAGCATTCATTCAAGGTGTTATAACTTGAAGCCATGAGGTGTCAAAGCCCACGTGTCCTCCTCAAATCCGGCATCATTTACACGAGTATGCATAGACATAATGCTCTCCTCAAATAAAGCGTTTTCAGGTGGGATGAAAGATGACATTTTGTATTTAAAAAAAACAACATCCATATTTATTAAAAGCTTGTTTCCATGCACATCTGTTTAATCTGGCCAGCTGCATAATGGGAGTGTTTGTGTGACTTTGTTCTGACTGATGCATGCAAAAATCTGTCATTTTTAAGTCAAGAACAGCAATCTATCCATCACAAGTACTATCCTTTCACCCATGCACATAACATTATCCATCATTCAATATCCTCCAAGCTGGAGAGACTTTGTTCAGAGATATTATTGTCTGCAGAGCTGGCATTTAATCATGAAAAGAATAATTAAAGACAGGAAGCAGTACTGGTGCCTGAGATCAACTGGTGGCTCTGTGCTGACAAGACCTCTGAAGTGACAGGAGTATGCATGGCAGTGCTCGAGTGTGCTTTTCTCCAAAGGCTGATCACCCCAATGCATATTAAACATATAATATTGAAGATGAATCTAAAGCTTAAGCCTCACTCTGGGTCAAGATGGAGTAGCATTTCAGATTAATATGAGCCTGAAGCCGGCAGGATTGTTTGTTCTCCCCCTGCAGCTGCCGTCTCTTTGCATCAGGAGCAAACACCAACCCGTATACTGCACAGACAACATAACAGGAAAAAGATTTTAATAGGACTCATTTTCAAGGCAAATCTCACCTCGGTTTTCTCCTGTTTCTGTTCATATTTTGCCACCTAGCAGAAAAGGACAAGGACATAGCGGCCTGCATAGTATCACATGTCCTCAGTCAAATTCCATGTGCATGTGTGTTGCAACAACGATAACTCTTTCCGCCCACATACTCCTATTGCCCCCTCCTCTCATCGCAGCCACAACCACCACCTCACCCTGCTCCAGTGCCTTCGGTAGCTCACGTGCTGCAGCACACTCTGATGAGTCCCATGGTTCAGAGAGAAAATTCTCAACGCTAAAGTCCATAGGGGCAGCAGAGTGTGTGGGCGTTATCCAGCTTACAGGGGAGTGGAAGATGTTACTCCCTATCAATCTGATGAGGCAGACATAGGATGATGAGGTGACATAGATCTGGACTGATGTTTTGAATAAAGTAGACCATGATCAGCTACCAAAACTTGAATTTAGGCCATTAAGTCTTGTGCCAATCAGTTCGATTTAAAATGAGCTGGGTTACAAAATAAATCAACTTGAAAAGTATTTCTTTGTTTGGATTTTTCCTACATTTTAATGATTTGTGACATTCTAGATACATTACTTTTAACAGGCTGTTTGTTCTTTTTGTGACAGTTTCTTCATACCTGACTGTGTTGTCTGTGCTCTTTAGTCTCATGCAGCTTCTACAAGATACTGTATAAGGAGAGCATAATAAGTAATGAGAAAACCATGGCAACATTTCGTGTGCATGAACTTCTGTGTATCCCCCATTAAACAAAAGAAAGATGACATGCAAAGCATGATGTCATTTCCCACTCAAACGCCAATTTAGATTGATATGATCATTAACACAACTTTCTTTTTTCTAATACAAATCTCTTTTTCAGGGAAAATGGGATATTTGGATAGTATTTGTTTTAATATAACACAGAGACGGAGCAGAAATCAAGTAGCCCACACACTCTGCTGTGTGCGCGAAGGGGTGATGCCTGGAGAGCGCATCACAGGACGACAAACCCCCACTGCAAGACGCAGTGCCAGAATACAGCAGCTTTTGGCGTGAGAGCTCATTCGCTGTAGTTTAGAGGGAAATGGGGGAATCTCGCCCCCTTGAATCCACTCAAATAAGCAACTTATCATGCCGGAATGCTCCTGATCATCGTTGCTGCCCAGAGACAATGTAGTGGTGGGAAAAGGGGAATCTCCACCGGTGGAGATAATTAGGGATGCACGGACACGGTTGTGGCTGACTAATGCAGTTTTGCAGCTGCAAAACAAGACTGGATATGCGCACAAAAAGTGGGGAGAAGTGAGTTTCGGGACCCACAGGATGGACACTGCGGATGTAATTCTTTCTGTGTTGGTGGTTGTGATTATTATAGTGTCATTGCTGTCCAACGTCCTGGTGCTGATCTGCTTTCTGTACAATCCGGAGATCCGCAAGCAGGTCCCCGGTCTGTTCAACCTCAACCTCACCTTCTGCAACTTGTTGCTGACGGTGTCCAACATGCCGCTGACTTTGGTGGGACTTGTCAGTAAGGCTCAGCCGGGGGGAGACGGCTTCTGCCAGATTGTGGGTTTCCTCGAAACCTTCCTGTCCACCAATTCGATGCTGAGCATGGCCGCTCTGAGCATCGACAGGTGGATCGCGGTGGTGTTCCCCCTGAGGTACCACTCCAAAATGCGCCACAAAGACGCAGCCTTTGTGCTTGGGTACACGTGGGTGCACTCCATGTCCTTTTCCACGGTGGCCACCTGTCTCTCCTGGGTTGGATACCACCGGCTCTATGCGTCCTGCACCCTGTCCAACCCGAGGGCGAGCAGCCGGACCCAGTTCGTTATCTTTACCGTCTTTTTCCACTCTTTCACCTTTCTTCTGTCTTTGATAGTGTTATGTTTCACATACCTCAAAGTTCTTAAAGTGGCAAGGTTTCACTGTAAAAGGATCGACGTTATTACAATGCAAACTTTGGTGCTGCTAGTGGATATACACCCCAGGTGAGCTTATTAAAGTTATTATCAATGTGATTTTTTTCTTGTTTTTTTTGTGTGTGTGTGTGTGTCTTTCGACTTTGCTATGGAGATAAACATTTTCAGCGTTCATATAGATGTGCAATTTTGAGAACATGATTTAGAGCGAAGAACAGATAAAAGAACAAATTGTTCAAGTCAGCTCTTTCACTGGGGATTGTAAAGTCTGAAATGACCTCTGTTTGTGTCAGGAAAAAACTGAGCAAGTAATTCTGAGACATTATAATCTTATAATCAGCATTCAGAGAGAGCATATGATATTAGATCCAAATTAAATGTCCCCAAAAGTCTGAATTAGTGGTTACAAGCTATAGCAAAATTGACTAAATAGTCTTTGTATGTATGTGAGTGAGTCTGCGTGTGTTAAGATTAGTACACAGCTTATACAGGTATTCTTAATCCTGTCTGTAATCATCACACTGATGACCTCCATTTAATAAAATATTACTTCAACCAATGTGTCATTATGACATCACAGTCATGGTGGATTCAGGTTCATCAACAAACAAAATGTGATTGCTTTATGAAGTCTTGAAGCTGGGACCACCGCAGTCTATTACATAACAGTGTTTAGAAATCAGTCAAACAAAAAACACTTGCTTTCCTTCAGCTCTGCCTCAGCAGACTCCTCATACAGTAGTCACATTTAAGCCCCTCACAAAAGATATGCACACTACTTTTTAATATGTGCCCCACTAATTATAACGTTTAAACTGTCGTTGCTTCCAGTGTTCGCCAGCGTTGCCTGGAAGAGCAAAAGAGGCGAAGACAGAGAGCAACAAGGAAGATCAGTACCTTCATCGGCACCTTCATGCTCTGCTTTGCTCCTTATGTGATCACGAGGTGAGTGCTGGGAGAGACCAGGGTAGGAGAGGGAAACCACATGGCACACACACCATGGCATGCCCAGCTCCTTGGTGACTCCCCACTCCCCTCCCTTCCCACTTCCTCCCTGCTTCCTCTCCACAGTGAACAGAGCTGGAATGAGATTGGCTGACCTTGTGATAAGTAATATGCCTCTGCACTGCTGTTGCTGCTGCTGCATTAGCACTTTTCTTCTCAAGTTCGACGGGTGCATCCCAGTTTGCTAAAATTCACCTGCATCAGTCACTGCTCAAAGAGTGGATAACAAAAGAGATCTGCAGTGAGTGAGACATAACTGATGTCTGTTTTGACGTGTGAGAACTTGTACAAAGAACACAAGAATTTATGTCGTGTAGAATTTAGGAACAAAAATAATAAGACATGTGAGTCCACCCTCATTGCAAAGAAATATTTTAATCCTGACTTCTTTTCTTCCACTTTCAGTAAAGAAATATTTCTTGAGAATAATTTCTGTACTGGAGATCGTCCATTTTAATGGATGCTGTTTTTAAAGGAGATGTTACTGTTGAAAATATTAAATGCATTTCATTGGTATTGTGTTTGCCAGAAAAAAAATCTAATAAATCAAACGAGTGTAGATTATGTTATATAATCAGTTTAGCATATCTTTATGGAAGGAAGGGAAAGGAAGAACACTGAAGGCTTTTTTCAGGAAAATATATGAAAAAAAACATGTAACTGATTCCTAGGTGACTTGATTTTGTCAACTATAGTATCGGTCAAACGTTTCTGGTACTCTTCATTGACAGTTCATGCTATGACAACTTTCAGGTTGTATAACAAATGATCTTGAACATCATAGATATTTAAGATTGAGTATAACTGATATTGGCTTAACTCACAATTCAACAGTTTTATAATGTGCTATTTTCTCTTAGTGCAGTGAATTTGCTGTAGATGTGTTCATTTTTATGTTGGTAAGTTGTTTTCCTTACGGTAATTTTATCTCTCTTTTGAGAAAAACTGCTTTCTGTTCATCCATCCACTTTCCTTATCAGAGTTGATCTGAGCTGCATTTGGGCAAGGGAGTAGAAACCCAATAGAACAAGATAGTTATACAAAGTCATAATGTGACATACTTATGGATCATTTAGAATCACAGCACCAAAAATTACAGAAGAAACCACCCTCAAATCTATAAAAGAATTTACTAAGTTACAGATGGGAAACCCAACATAAAGAGTCATTAGCCATAATTTGCCTCCAGAACAGCTTTAGTGCACCCTGGCATTAATTTTACAAGTCTCTGGAACTCTAAAGGAGGGAGAAAAAAAAAATCAGTTTCCCAAAAATTAAGTCCCCAAATGTTTTGATGGTGATGGAGTGTGCTGACTAACGTGAGAATGAAAAGAGTCTGACGTTTAGAAATTAAATGAGGTTGGTGTAATTATTACATTGTGGGAGGCTCTGACATTGAACCTTTCATCGGTTCAGACAACTAGACAAATAGCTGTGTTATCAGTAAACTCCCAGTTATGAATTACAACAACAGGCTGCAGCATGCTTTCATTCTGCAAATGGCAGTGTAATAATTAGAATCTGAATATAATATGCTGAAAGCTCCTCCACTGCTTCTCTGATGCTCATATGATGTCAGGGTCATCATGTGTAGAGTAAAATCCCTGCTGTGTGGTGTGGCAGCTGAGTTAACCTCCTGTTCACTGTTTCACTCGAGTGATGGACGCAAATGTCAGTAAAAATCAACTGGCTCATAAGGTCGGTGCTAATGTGCTGACAAAGCTCAGTTGTGGACAGAGTAATCATACAGAGTGCAACAGTAGAGGATCAGTGATTTTTAGACACCTCTCATGACCCCAGGTAAGTAACAGTGTGAAAAAACATAAATTGAAGTGACATTTGTGAGACTGACATCAGCTACTTTGAGAAGAATACACCGGACAAGACTCAGTTCATTTGTTGCACTTTTAATTCAGCTATAAAGTCTTTTTCCTGTTGTAATTTGACTTTTTCTCTAAATCAATTTTTTTTAGACAGATCTGTTTTATTCTTCCAGGAATTCTGCCTTTGTGAGATTTATTTGAAGTCACCAATACGTTTCTACTGTTAAAAGGCCAAATATCATGGGGAAATCTAAAAAATTAGAGCTATTTGAATACTTTTTAAATAAGTTATTCATACAGGAGGAAGGGTCGAAATAAAAATCCAATCTCACAGAAATTGGTAAACATCAAAGAAAAAAAAACATAATTGAAATATTTTGATCATAGATGATGAAATGATTTAAATTGAATTTTTCTTTGATAGAAAAAAGAAAAACATTTTTTCCTTTTTTTTGGTAAAGATTAACCAACTTATTAAGGTGCTCACTAAAGTATTCCACATAAAAACATGCTTATTGTCACATTCCACACAAATGTCTTTTTGATGTATAAAAGTTGCCTGAAAATATCTATGGAAAAATTGTTTGTGGGGAGTCACTGCAAGTAGGCAGAACAAATTACTTATACGTCCATGAAAATCTCAAATATTGCTCAACTTTTCTCTATAGCTCAGATGTGTTTTTTGTTTTGTTATTTTGTTTTTTACTGTGCAGTAAATAATTCAATGAGAAGTCTGGATCATTTTTCTTGTAATATTGACCGACTCATCTGTAAGAGAGATTTGAGATAATTGACTTGAGATAATTCTTGTCCTTTCAGGCATGACATGTAGTTGGGTGTAAATGAAGTCCCCCCCCCCCAAAAAAAAAAAAAACAACAACAAAACATGGCCTCATGTGGGGAACTCAACATTATTAGATGTATTTAATGAGAAAAGTCTGTCTTTGCAGACTAAAAAAATTGCCACAAGTAAAGAATCCCTCTATGAGATTGTGTGTGCAGTAGTGTCCTGCAAATGTATTTCTGTTACTGCATGATAAGCTTAGGGCTTGTATATCTCTTCCACCATGTTGACTTGCCTTTTCACCTCTCACTCTCACACCACCCTCTCTTTATGCTCGCCCGCAGGATCGTGGAGTTATTTCCAGCAGTGCCTATCAACCCTCACTGGGGAATTGTCTCCAAGTGTTTAGCTTATAGCAAGGCAGCTTGTGACCCTTTTGTGTACTCCCTGCTGCGACACCAGTACAAGAAGACATGCACAGACATCATCAACAGGCTGCTGAAACGCAGCTCCTTGAATGCATCAGGGCGCGGACCTGAGTATCAGGGCAACAGTATACCGACAGCAGAGTGACAGAGGGGAATCTCACTGATGGGATATGGCCTGGGGGTTGACCTGGTAGCTGTCTGGGAAACATGAACCTGATTTATTGTTGATGAAGAAGAGGACGAATATTGGGTGTTCTTGTTCACGTCTGCTTAAATTTAGTCTGACATGTCAAAAATAGGGGAAAAAAAAGAAGTCACTACAGACAAGGGCAAATCTCTGCACAGGAATACCACTGTGTTTGTATACCGAGTGCCCAGAGCAGCAGATCAGTGCAGTGAACTTGCTGTGAGGACAATAAACAGCAGATTTCACATCCACCTGGAGAGCCAGATGTGCTCACACAGGAAGAGCGGCCAGCTCATAGCCTCATTATTTCAACTACGGTAGATTTCTGTATAGACTTTCATATATATTGATTTTTGCTGTTTTTGTTTTGTCTCATCTTTTAACATGTTGGGAATATGTGCAAAGTGTTTGCAAATCACTAGTGGATTCATCATTTCTTTATGTAGGACTGAGAAGTAACCAAACCAAAACTTGACATATTATATGACCAATTCTCTCAGTTGTATTTCAAGATAAAACATACAGAAGCTGGGACACATTTTTCTGGCTTAATAATTAAAAACACTCAGAATTAAGCAATTTCATCTTATAACTTATTCTTTTTGTACATTGGATCATACTGTCCAGAGGGAAATGGTGCATTATGAATTTCTTTTAGTTTGCAGTTATGTGTAAGCTTGTGCTTTAAAAAATCCATTTGTAGCACTTACTAACATGGCCTAACAAAGTTTTAATGAAAAAACAACAACAACAAAACCTTAAATGTGCTGCCTTTGCTGTCGTGACTGGCATGTTTCCCTCAGGTTGTTTAGCCAACTGGAGCATGATCAACTGTATTTGCCTGGGTTGGTACTCACAGACAAGAGTGACCCGAAAGGGTAACTCAATGCTTTTTCACACATTTGGGCAAAATATTGAAACAAAAAAATTAAAAACAAATAGTGGGATTTTAAGCAAACGTTAGAACAAAGACACTCTGGAACAGAATTAATTAATTTGCTTCAATGAGTGGTGAAACTAGATTGACTCAAAAAGTCTCTGCTTTCTGTTTAAAAAGCCCATTAAATGAAAATGTAGAGAACATAATCCACTTAATATTTTTTTAGATAACCAGGTCACAGTTTTGTCCACAGTTAAGAGTATCCAGTGTCCATTAGTTTAGGCGTATTATGGACATCGTAAATCCACACCAAGACTTCTTGCTTCATTTGTGTCACTGTTAGAATGCTGATAAATTTAAAAAAGCTAATACAAGAGTTAACTTATCCTTATCCTTATAGCTGATGTTTTCAAGATTATATCTTGTCTAAAATGTTTAATGTTTTCTGGTGTTCCACATGGTGTTCTCATGCATGCAACTAAAGTTAGCTTTAGTTGCTTATAGGTTTTATTTATATGAATATATCTGTAGCCATTGGATGTAATTATGTGCACTTGCTAATTACATTTAACATACTAGATCAGTTGGTTCTTTTTGTGCCCACAAAATGCAACATTATGTCCAAACTTTAATCATCATATTCTTCAGAAGTTAGCAGGCTTGCAAAACAACTCCTATGAAAGTAGACATCCTGCTAAATTACAAATACAGATATCCTTACTATTGCTTAATTGCAATATTGAAGTTGTTTTTGCAGGGGCTGAATTACATAAAAACGGCTTGATCTTTGAATAAATGGGTTTCTGCCTCCAGTTTATTCTCTCATTAAATGCAAGCAGCATATTCCAAAATAAAACTTCCTGGCTAATCCCACTTAAATATGTCTGAAGACCCACTGGAAGTTTGTTGTGGTGTATTTACCTGTGGAGACAATCCCTCTCTGTATTCCCATTATTATTTTTTTATTTTGCTGTGTTAAGCATGTTCCTTGGCAGCAGAGGGTATGTGAACACCAGCCAATAAAAACATGTTGGTTTGAGGACTTAAAAAAAGCATTGTGAAAGGTTAAAATCCCAGATCTTTTCTGTTCAAACTATAAAAACAAATTAAATGTGTAAAGTTTAAGTGTCATTTAAAATCTTTTATCTGTACTTTCGAGCAAAAAGCTCTGGAAAACCATCTGTAAATTTCATTTATTTTTGTTTGATTTGCTGCTTTACCATGTGACTGATCAATTTGACTGCCAGTAGCCTACCTGCATCAAACTGAACAAAGTAGGATGTTGACAGTTACCCTGTTATGCTAAGATTTGCTTAACATATAGCTAGACACATGCTAGATATTTAGAATATTTGGTTTGACCCTTACAAATGGACAAACCTGTAGCCTTTAAGCCTTCACCAACACTGGATCATCACAAAGTGAAGACGGATTGCAAAACCGTGGGATCAAATTTTCTTTGAAACAATTTTATATCGTAATGGAAGTAATTTCGTCCTTTGGGTAAAAAGAAATTCAACAACTTAAGTGACACTTTAAGATCCCCCCAATAACTTATGTAGGAATTTCATAGAAACTGTTCAGAGCTCCCATCATTTGTTAGCTTCATCCAAATCTTATGCTTCACCTTTCCAAAAAGGTTCATATATTCAGCTGGGAAGGTTTTGCATAATCTAGCAGACAAACACACAGATAAACAGATTAATACCAGTAGCATCTCTCAAACAAACTGAAACCATTTCATGATTAAATCATTTGTGGGAGTTTAGATTATTTACAGATTATAAAAATTATTTGCATTATCCAATAATTTAAAAAAATATTTCTTGATTATCTCCTTTTTAAAAAAAAAGTTTTTAGGTTAAACCATAGCCTTTTAATGAAATTTAAAAAGCAATTGGATTTGGGATTACAAAAGAAAACAGTTTGACATAAGCTGGAGTTTTTATATCTTTATAGTTTTCTTTTTCTTTTTTTTTTTTGCTTAAAAATCAATTTCCATGTTTATCATTCCAGTTTAATAAACTTAACTAAACAAAAACTCACAAATAGGTTTGCTAAATTATCCTAGTGAAATTTCTATACTAGTAACAGAAAAAAGAGGTGATGAGAAGAAAAATAACCTTGACTCTTTTGTTATTTGTCTTTTTTTTTTTAAATCATCTCTATTTTACAGACAAAATGGAGATGATTGTATCCAACTGAATCATTACTGGGTTATGTAACATATACACAAACATTTAATTCCCCTTAAATTGGTGAATAGATATTGTTTGAATTAAGCACAACCATTTATTGTGCAGTTATATTAACTTGCAGACTGGTTGTCAAGTGCTCTAACTAATCTCTACTTATTACATAATTAAACACAACAGACAGGTTGATCTCCCATTAATTTATTTGCTTTCAGAGCTGTTTTGCTTACAAGAAATGTTTGTATAACTAAAATCTTTACCTATTGTATGTTGTGAAGTTTAACTATCACAAAAGGCATTCACAGTGTTTTAACTAGAATTTTAGGCAACCATGTGTGTCTTTGATAACATGAGTAGCTTTAAAAGTATGGCAATTAGATTTTTTTTTTTACTCTGATGATGAATACACTGTATTTTCTGTATATCTATTAGGTTCAATTGCTTCTGCAGTAGCCTGTTGTAGCTTATTGGTATTTTATGAAGATAGATCTAAGCCCATGAGCCCTCTTGATCGACCCTCTTGGCTACATGTACCCATTATGTAATTTTTTTTCTGTATCAGAAGACAGGCAGCTTTGTAAAGAGGGTTTTGACTGGGCTACACTTGTTTTAGAACTGACGTGCTGTACACAGAGGTGCTTCCCACCTTTGTAGAGAAAACAGAGAAAAATATATTTCTGAAGTTTATTAGTTCATGTGAGGGTATTAGTGGACAGACTGTGATTTTTGACAGTTTTAGACAATAAATATATTAAATCAGTAGTTATAGTCGGAACAGTGCCAAAGCGATTCCCTTAGATGCATTCAATTTCTAAATACATCAAATAAAATAAATCAGTTGAAATCTGCTATTGAAATGAAAAAGATGAATACATTACACTCCAAAACAACTGATGCCTTAAATTCTCCAATATGTGGTGACACAAAAGTTTTAACACTCACAGTTGCTTACTAGTAATATGAATACTGTGTAGGTAGAATCAATCATTGCCTTATTAACTTTGTCCATTACCCTTCATCTGCCGCTGTATTTCCGTGTACTACTGATTTCCATGGCAAGTTCTCATTGATGCACATGAAGCTTTTCACATAAATGGCAAGTGTTGTTATTGATGAGAAACAAGCTAAATATGACATTATATATGTTAAAAGATTTAGATAAGTATTTTTTGGCTCTTTTGATATATGTACTTGTAATTTATGACAACACTATATGCGTTTGGGTTCTACATAATGTGCTGCTTCAAATGCAACTTAGGTTTTAAGTGTTGCACATAGGTAACAAGTGAGGTGAGTGTAAGATGCCTCATTATGTTTGTTATTGATTGACTTGACTGTGTCAAGAGTTTTGTTATGTACCTACTACTTTATTCAACTTTGACTTGAAGCTGCTGCTAAAGATGGTGATGGTGATAAATTGATGAGGGTAATGTGATTACAGGTGTTGATGATTATATCAAGTCGTGTTTTTGTATGTTGAGAGCAATGTTTGGTTTCAGTGGTGACTGTTTTGGTTATGTTGGTGAAAATGAGGAAGATGACTGTTTAAATTTTGACCAGAATGATTAAAGTAAATTGTGTATTTAACTAGCCTGGTTGTGAAAGAGTCCGCACTTCTTATTAATGTTTCCTTTCAAAACAGCAGGGAGCAGCAACACATGCTGACTCCCCTATATCTGAAGAAACAATGACCCTGTAGAAAATCACAAACACCTCTGTACAAACTTTGTCTCACCATTACATATGTATAAAATTCTCTAGTGTTAATATATTTTGGTTCTTTACAACTAGGTCATATAATTGTGTAAGCAATGTTAGATCCAATCAGAGAGATAAAATCTATTTTGTGTCTATTCAGCTATTTCCTGTGATACACAGCAACATATCTTGTAAAACCCTTAGCAACTCAAAAATTGATTTTTTTTCCTACGCTTTTAAGCCTTCTCTCCACATGCAAGCCCATTTCTGGACAGTGACAATGGATCTTTGAAAACTGCCAAACGTTTTGCCTGCAGAAAACACGCAGAAACTCATTTGCAGCATTAAAAGATTGACAGAGAAAGACATTTTTGTTAACGCCCGATTAGTCCTTCCATATTTTGTCACGTCCCTGTCACATTACAACCCAAACAAAATAATCAACCTTCCTACTGTTTTGCCATTTTTTTTTTTTTTTTTTTCCAATGTATAGATAGTGTATGTGAATGGTCATTTGACATTTAAGGCATGTTGATAAATCAGAGAAAACACATCTGGACAAAGATTGCTTTTTGATTAGAAATGTCACTTTAAGAAATAATAGGGAACAAAACATTACAAACTAAACATTAAAG
>JBBBVU010000023.1:8724907-8752658 GCA_037177055.1 Atherinosoma microstoma | reverse complement strand
GGAAGTAAAGTTCGACTGATGACAAGGCACATCGATTTCAATTGATGTAATTGATAAGTCCATGTGAAAAAAAAAAAAGTTACACGAAGTGACACACTCGCTTTAACAGATAAAATTACTTGTCTGATATAGGAAAATGGATAAATTAAAACTCCAGAAGAGAGACTTTAAGCGGAAAAAGCAACAGATTAGAAAACACTGAAACCTAAAAAGCATCAATGTTTGAGAAAACACATCTATTTTTTTCTTTTGTCCTGTTCTATTTTTAGAAATCCTAATATGTTTTCTATCAACAAATGAAAAATTGCGTTCCGTTAACTGTTGCACTGCTTTCTTTTTTGTTGTGTTTTTTGAAGTTTTGTGCAACACTTTGTTTTGTGATATGTGTTTTTTCTGTTTATGGATTGTTATCTTTTCTGTTGTGCAGTGCAATCAGACATATTGCACTTTATAAAATGTTGAGTTCATTCATTGAGCTTTAATTTCTTCACTTTCCTTTTTTTAATTGAGGTTTTGGAGCTGCTGTTAAGGTTCTCACACATCACATGAAGTCACAGAGCCTTCACACCTTCATTACAGTGACTAAAGATGCTCTGATGAAGTCTCTGTGATGAAACATCTAAGCATATTTTTACTCTGTCTGAATAGAAACATAAAATGTGTATAAATTTGTACTTAAATGTGAGATGTGCTTGCCATTTTTGCCCCTTTTTTATTTGAGCGCTTTCTCTATATTTCTTAGTGTATGAAGCTGTTATACTTTGTAAAAGCAATATTTAACAGGTATGATTATCATTTTTAGTTGGTCTAACAGGTCAGGTTATTCATTGATTTTTGTTAGCTTAAGTGACAAGAGCTTTCATGGTTCAATATTTTTTTTAAGTATTTTATATTAATGTTTTTTTCAAGTGGAATATAAATTCTCAGCGGTTCCACTGGGGTTGGTCATTTGTCCATCTTTAATCTTTCTATGTTTCCACTTGGTATTATTCTAAAAAAATCATATATTTTACTATTCCTATGTTGACAAACATTTGTACATCACATTTTCATCTGATTTCTGTTCAAAAAAGGCTAAACTATATATACAACGTTAAATGCTGTATTAAAAAAAAAACGCTTTTCAAAAATAAATAGACAAGTTTGAAATTCTTGTTGTTCATATTGAGAAAGTCAGAAACCTTGGCATTATCTTGGACACTGATCTCAGTTTTGATAACCTTACCAACCAGAACTGCTTATTAATTCTATATTTGTAATGTTTGTTTGAATGATTTCAGAACGATAAACTCTCAGCATGTGAATTTTTATTTGTCACTGAACTATAATATACAATCACATGTACTCCATGTAATTTGAACTGTGAGCTTTCCTATATGTGAATTCACATTTCTTATATTTTTGCATTTCACATTCTTGTATATTCAGCAGATATTCAGCAGCCGGAAACTGAACTAAAAGAAACTGTTTTAAAATGCTAGTATTTTTTCTATAATTTACAACAGATACAAAAGACTTTCAAAGAAGCGGGAAACTATTTCAATCACTCTGAAAATATAGAATGTAAACAGACTATATAAGCTGTAGTAATATGAAAGGTGTGATATAAATAGAGTATAACTTTTGGATTTCGGTGGTACTTACCTTGAGTAAAATCCATATACATAATCAGTTAAAGAGCTTATGTTTGTGCAAATATTTATTTAAAAACTAAAAGCAAAATATGTTAAAATAAACACAAAAAAAAACAACAAAATCAATGACACACGAGAGGTCACACGTCCACAAGTCATTTTTAAGACTGAAAATAATACAGGTGCAGGAAATAGAGCTTCTGTAATGGTTTATATAACTTTGTTACATAAGCTGATATGTGCTTAATGACATTTACTGTAGTTTCTTTAGGGAAGCAAAATTAGCTGCTACAACATTTCATCATCTATAATTTATGTTTCAGTTTTGTTGAAAGAAAATAGCTGTGATGTGATAATGTGCATTTACAGCATTTACAGTCTGTCTAACATGGAGTGGGGTCACGTGTCTTAATATTTCTTCAGGACGCAGACAATCTTGGCCTTTGACTAAACAAAATACTTGAATGTTTATCATAGCTATGAATAAAATTTGATATTTTAACAATGAACAGAGAGAGGGCATAGTCCTGGGGATGAACTCGAACAAAATCAAACAAAAATCAAATAAAGCATTCATTTAAATTAATCCATGTTTTCAGTCTCCAAACACTAATTCCACTGACAGCACTCTGGAGGAATCTGACACAGGTCCAAACTTAGGCTTGGCCTTCAACCCAGACTGATCAGAGCAGATGTTTGCTTTTAATTCTTCCACTGGCTCTCTCATCATTATGTTCCCCGACGGGTTTCCCTGGACCTGCGTGCTTGGAGCTGCCTCACAGGTAATCTGATGGGCTGCTTGTTGAATTTTTCCATGATTTCTCTGATTCGGGACAAGTTGGTCCGGCCGATGGTGAAATCACACCTGGTTGCCCCCATCAAGTAGCCCACCTCGCACTTCTTACTGCTGAGGCTGTATCCCTCAGCTCTGACTGTTACTCTGTACTCCCCGGGGTTAAGCAAGCGCCAATAATCACCGTCAGTGGCTGAAAAGGAAGGCAAACACAGGCAAGTGAATTTTAAGCTGTTCTGTGATTTAGGTCCCAAGAACAGTGCAGTTTCCATTGTTTGAACTGAAAAAAAAAAAACAATTAGTCTGAAAGGTTAGTTAGTTTGGGGTTAGTTTTGTTGTCAAACGTTTGGGATATGATTATGTTGTGTTTTGTAAACCAATCTCTGGGAAGTTGTTTTGTTGTGTTTATCCAGTTATACTGAAGTACTGAATTTGGTTTTGTAATAGATTCTTTTTTTTTTTATAATACTTTACAATATGGTGCACTTTTTTTCTTTTTAGATAACTATCTGGAAGGCCATAGTTAGTTATTATTATAATTCACAAGTAGTTCCCTAATAGTTATCTACTGGTCATCATATAGGACTACTTGTGAATCACTATAACTAACTATGGACTTCCTAACAGTTAATCATTGCATACACTGTACTCTACTTACTTCATTCTGAAATTTATTTACCCATTTGTGTGTGCGCAACAGTTACACATTATTTGTTGCGCAAAATGCAAAATTTACTCCTCATCATCTGAAACAGCATAGAAAGCAGGGATAAAAATCTAAGTCCTTTAACTGGACTCTAAAAAATGTTTTCTTGTATCTTGTCTGTTTTTCTTCAAGAATTGAGCTGTTGTTAAAAATAGCTCGCTCTGGCATGTTGGATTGTTTGCGTGACTATGCTTAATGCTACTTCCATCCAACTGGAGTTCACAAGTTTGCTTCTGCAACTTCCTTCCTGTCATCTGAAAACAAACTTCAGATAAATATATTACAGCAGATCTGCCTGCAGTTCCAGCTATACATTGGCATCCATGCTCACATTAGCCACAATTATAAAGGCAGGATGGAATCTAACTGTCTCCCGAAACGCTAATTATAAGTGAATTTTCACTTTGAAAAAACTTCTTTCAGAATCCATCAGCAACAGTCAGGCTGCCTGCTCTGTCTTGTCAGTGATGGATGAAACACTGCTTTGCAAAAGTCTGCTCCTAAAGGTTCATGCTGTTCCAAAGTAAATTCAAAGCAGCTGAAAAGTCACAATTGTTTTAAACAAACAGCCTAAAAAACTTTCCTGACTACATTTGAGAAAAGAAAAGTTTCTGAAAGGAAGCAGTGACTTATTCCCACTTCCAGGAATAATAATGGCTAAAGTCCTTTTGGACATTTGATTTCACGCTCTCAGTAAGAAACTACTTTGGCTTTAAACGCTATATTTTTTAGGCATCAGCAGAAATTGCCTTTAGGACTCACAATCAATAGTCAAATTCAGAGCAGGATCAGACTCCAACCTGCGGCACAGCTAAATCACATAACCTGCTTTTGTTTATGCCTTTTATTCCATCTTCTGAAATACTATTGCTGCAGGAGAGGCTCACTCCTGAGGTATAAGCTGAAGTGTGGAGACAGCTGAATAAGAGCGCCCCGAGGTAGCTTCTCCTGCTTCAACTGCAAAATCTTAAAGCTTACACACTTAAAATTTCACCGAAGGGGAACACATACAAACATGCTGCCGAAGACATGTGCTCACATCCAGACAATCTTAACAAGATTGATGCGGATATTTTTTATTTTGTACAGTTTGGAGGCTTAAAGTAACCAACATGAACCAGAGTTAAAAGACAGTTTACCTGTGCGAATATCATGACCGATGCCCTCTACGGAGATGATGGCATTAGCGATTCCACGACCTTGCAGGTCCCGAACTACACCTTTGATCCCACGATGCACCTGCATATGGAAAACACGTCACAAGTTTACGTCTTCAACACCCACTGAATCATTCAAATTAATGCAATATGAAGAATATTATATGATGTATAATACATGAGGCTATGTACTCTTTAGTTAAGGATGCGTATATATTTTCTCTACATCCAGCATCAATGTTTGCTTAGTCATGGTAGGCGCACAGATTGTCTAAAGACTGCATCTCTGGAGAAAATAAACTAAAGAAACTGGTTTCATCACAAATTTTTGTTTGGATTGCTGTGAGTGCAGCTCTATTATGCTAAAGTCTTGAGATATTTGAAATCCCTACATGATACAATCCCACAAAATGGAAATATCTATTGATCAATCATCCTTTATGTGTCCTGGTAAAAATGCTTTTGAAGGAAATGTCCCTTATATTCAGTTTTCTATTGGCATTAAGTGCAAAGCTCAGGGAAAGTTAATGATATTCATTTTACCATAACATCCATTAAAAATACTTTATCTGGTCAGCAGGTTGTATTCATATATTACTTTTCATTATGCACTTTAGTCAAAGGAATATAAGGAAGAAATTAAATGTGAAAATTAATTCACATTAAATTAAAATTGAATGACAAAACATTGTTCTTTGTGCACACCACATGAGAGTTGGGGCGGGGGGGGGGCGACTACCTGCTCCATGAAAACAAGAAGAGACTCGCGGTTGTTCTCCCACTCCTCAGGCAGCTCGCTCTCATGAGGGAATTTGTCGCAACCCACATACATCGACAGCTCAAAGCAGTTGGTGTGCAAATAGCTGAAATCATTCATACCTGCCAAGAAAGACACACATCTGTTGGCACGCATTGACTCGAGGGTCAGAGTTTTGTCCGCATATTGGCCAGAACTCTGACAATTAGGACATAAATGGATTTGAGGGTCTGAGACGTTTGCCTTTCTTTATTTGTGCTTAAATGCTTATATGATGTTTCAGGCTAAATCTTTGAAAGAAGGGCCCAGCACTGCATACCCAGATGATTTCAAATGTGCCAAACAACACAAAGGCTTTGAGCTGAGCAGATAATTCCTACATAAGGCAGTGTTAGGATCAGTGACAAAACACCATGGCAGATATGGACACTAACTGCCTGCTGCAGTGTGCCAGGACGCTCCGTTGATGGTGCCGTCCTCCTTGGCAAAGTCCTCTGTGTGACAGACCCGTCGGTTGGCATCAGTCATCAGGCGGTGGGTGGACGCGTAGGAGAAGGCCAGCCAGCGGAAGACGTGGTCATCTGGGGTGGGAGTTTGCTCCCTGGTCACCCCCAGGGAGCGAGTTCTGTCATACGGGAAGGTCACCACCAGCTCCCCTCCCTGGAGGTTACCGCCCAGCACAAAGGGCATTTTCTCCATCCATGCTATCAAAGCTCGTGTCTCCAAGGCAACCTGCAGCAGGGGTACACAAGAGGCGTAGATAATGAAATTAATGCAATCATCTCACCACTTTGAATGCTCAATTAACTCCCCTGCAATCTGCTCTCATGGGGGACTGATAAAGCCATCAAAATAATGCTAAAATATCTATTAAAAGAAATGTATTTTGAGAAATGAAGTTTTTAGAATTAGCTCGCATTCAGTTGCCTGTGCATGCATATTATAATTAGGAATTGCCCCCGCTGCAGGCACTTGTATATATAAACCAGCTCTTATCTCTAAGCACTAGTTGGATCAGTCAGTAGGGCAAACAAGGGTAGATTTCACTGCTTTGTGAGCACAGATGGGAATCCCAGCTCCACAGTTGCAGCAGCTATTCTGGAGGCTCGGTATGACTCACCCGTGGCTCTCACTAACGTCAAAACACTCGTGAGGATGAGCTTTTAATAGAATGCTGGATGTATTTTGGCTCACAGCCTCTTCGTCATACATAGCGAACACATCCGCTTCTCCCAAGATAGATAGCGCTGATGTGTCCTCGTGACTGTTTTACCCTTTTCAAATGCCTGATGGTCTTCACTGTGAGATATGTTTGCTACTCTGGAGGAGGTGCAGGACAAGAGCACAATGCCACACTTTGTCACCTAAAGGTAAACTCACTTTAAAGGTGCAGCACATGGAATGACAGAAATTTTTTTTTTTGTTTGTTTTTCTTTTTTTTAAGGAAATCTAACAGGATCTATATGATAGCCGTTTTCAACCAAAGTACCAGATGTTGGGGAGCACCGACTTTGCTATTCTAGAAGTAAGAAACACCTGTTTAGGGGGTGAGGGCAGGATTATCTTGACTGAGAAAAACTTTGTGAGCTAGTGTACCATCTGGTCTGGTTACATAAAGGGAAAACATATAAAAACAGAGCCATGAGATGGACGTGAAGTTAAAAAAAGAGCAATGTGAGGTCACAATTCTTTTTAATTTCCCCTGCAAACATTTATTAACACAGCTGGAAAAATGTGTTGATGTTTGTGAATGTTGCACTACTTAAAAGCATCCAAAAAAGCCACTTGCATATTCATTTATTTGTTTGTGTTTGAGGCTGTTTATAGTCTTTTGGCTTAAATGTTGTTCATTAACCTCTGCCACATTAATGTTTATATAAAGTTGGTGTTGGTTACTGCAAAGTGTCCAACACGGGCAATAGAAGATTTAAAAGAAATCAAGTTTAGAGATGTTGAGATTTCCTGTGAAATATGCAGCGCAACAGTCTATCTAGCAGACTCACTGAAGCATTCTTTGACTGGTACCATTCTGGGATGGGCACGTGGTGGTTGAACATTTTGCGAGGAATCCACTTCTTGGATTCAGCCTCCCACAGAATGGAGTTGAGATCAGGGAAGTTGTGGTGAATGTCTATTCCATCATTGCTCCAACGACCCAGAGACCAGCCACTGAGCTCTGAACCCTGTGTTAGAGAATAAGATAGGATGTTGGAAATTCACAGACAAGTATAATTTTTGTGTGAGAGTGCAAATCTGTGATCATTGGTGGAGCCTCACACAGATTCAAAAAGGATGTGAGGCATTGTCTTTAACCTGAAAAAGCTCTGCAGAGGTATCAGTGTCAGGTACAGGAAGTGTAATGCACTCCACATACACTCATGAAAACAATATGATACTGATGATGTCCTCACCAATCACAGTGACATATAGTCCATAGTTCCATGTTATACGAAGAAAGATATTTCAAACTGGGAAGAAAAACTTAGCAAAATCAAATCAAAAGCTGCTTTTTCTTGGGGGAAAAAAAGAAATGAAAAGAATAAACTTAAAAAAAACAAAAAACAACCATTACATTTTGATTTGTTTCTTTTCTGAAATAGTTCAGCAAATTGTTTGCTACTTCTGTGAACAGAGTTTTGTTCAACAATTGAGTGCATTGTTTTGCTACTTTTAGGGGATTTTGTGAGAAAAAAACATGTGATAGTACATTGTGTAGCCTATTTGTGTGGCATATTAGCTGTAGTTGAAATGCGGAATGATTTCACACAACAGCTGATCCGTTGTGTGTGTGTGTGTGTATGTATGTGTGTGTGGGGGGGGGGTTGTGACTTTCCTGGTAATATTGTTATCAGTGTAATTCATTTATTACTACAATTAGGCCTACATTTATAGGACATAATTAACTTTATTTTTTATCTCAAACATTCTTTTGTCTACCTTTGCACTACTCCATTGCTCAAAAGATTGGTTTGCTAAGCCGTTAGCTCAATGTTGTAAGATAGCTTTTCAAAATATATTTAGTCTACACCTTATAAGTGTAGAACATTTTTTACGACATAATTGACGACATCTCTGCAAAGCTGTAACCGTGGTTAGGGCTGCCAATACTTGCTTCTATTCATTCGTGGACGTACAAGGGTGCACGTGTCATGCACAAGCTTACCATGGAGGCTGCAGTTCCCCTTAAGACCCATAGATGGCATGGCAGTCGCTAGTTCAAAAACTAAGCAACTCTATAGGACCCCTTTAAAGCAATGTGCTGCCAGAGGATAAAAACCCCAAGCCAAAATCTATGACTGATTAGCTGGACTACAGCTGACTGTTTACATTTTGGAAAATTATTTCTTTCGATGGAATATTACATCATAGCTTTAAATGTTCACAGTAATGCAACAGCCATAATAGAATCATAGATTTTATGAGCTAAAAATGGCTTCGCCGCTGTTATTCCAGAGCCGAAACACAGCTGAACAGACTCTCCTTACTATTGATGTATGTTAATTTATAAGTTGGAAGTTGGAGTTGCACTCACGTATCCCGAAATAACATCTAGCGGACTGTGTGACTTTCAGAGGACAAGCATCTGCTCTTGAGCACTCTGAGTTGTCTTTATCATCTTTTGTTAAAACAGGGCCTTTCATCTTGGCAATCAACCGATCTAAGCCTCAACATGTGTGTCAGAGTGATATATTGCAACAGAACACACAGCCCATGTGCAGTCATTGTTCATTTCATCTGTTCCATCAGACCATTCAAACCAATTCAACAGCATGCACCTGCACCTGCCAGTTAAGCAGACATGATGCTGTTTTTACAACAGACCAGCTCATGAAATGAGGTCACTAATAGCTGTCTCGCAGACCTACCACTTCAAAGGCTTTCTCGTACCCATCGGGGTTGACAGATGGCAGTAGGTGGATTCTGGTCTCCTCCACCAGGTGACGTATCCGTTGGTTGCCAGACAGATACTCCAGGCACATGAACTGCATCAGCAGCAGGAGCAGCTCCCGTCCCAGCACTTCGTTACCATGGGAACCTGCAGTGTAACGAAACTCTGGTTCACCTGGCCAACAGGATCACATGAAGGGAGGAATTGGGAAAGAGAGAGAGATTGGAATTAATTATGCAAACACTGGAACAATGGTGACAGTAAACATGTTTGAGAATGTGGTGTTATAAATGAGGTTGTTACTATGTAGAATTATGCCCTGTTGCATCAAACCACATTGTTGTATTAACTACTCACCAACTTCATGCTCTCCTGGGTTGTCAGAGATCTCTATAGCATACAGTTTGAGGCCGCTGTGGGACTTTCCTATGTTATAGATGCGGGTGATGTTGGGGCACATTTCATTAACCACCTTCATAAACTGTGAGGAATAAAAAATGAAGCATTACTAAATTCTTCTAAATTCACTGAGAGATACATCTGCTCATTATTTCACCTTATTGGGGTTTAGTGGGGGAATGTCAGAGGTAAATATTTTTTATCAAAAAATAAAAAACTTTCATTCAGGCACTTTGAAGTGAAGTTAAGATCTTTACTGCTAATGATGGAAGAAGTGAGTGATGTTTTTGGATTAACATTGTGCCTTCTTTGTTCTGTGTGTTGTAGTTTACTGCTGTGATCGTTTAAGGCTGATTTAGTTTTCTTTTCTTTTTCTCTCTCTCAGTGTTCCTTTGGTTAGTTAGAGAGAGGTTGGGTTCTCTTAGAAAAAAGTATCTGGCTGTCATCTACAGATAAAGTTGCATTTCTGCAAATTTTCTATTTTTTAGTTTTCAGCTTTTAAAGATCTTCTTGCCTCTTTTAATAATGGCTATTTGCAACTTCATAACAGTAAAAAAAAAAAAAAATCAGCTCTAGGAAGTTTTAAAGACCATATCACTAGGGTTGTGTCACAGAGCTCATTTAATTTCAATCTAGCCAGTGAAGGTTACTGTGGAGAAGCAGTCAAAGCAATTATGAAGACAGGCTTAAAGGCCCCAATTGAAATAGTAACAATTATAATTTACCATATAGGCACAAGTGATGAAACAAAGAATTTAATCAGGAAAAAACTAACGAATTGTGAATCAAGCAGCTGCATTACTAACAGAAATGTGTTTATCTGCTGTTC
Source organism: Atherinosoma microstoma (assembly GCA_037177055.1). NCBI lineage: Eukaryota > Metazoa > Chordata > Actinopteri > Atheriniformes > Atherinidae > Atherinosoma > Atherinosoma microstoma. The sequence continues at coordinate 8,742,494 of JBBBVU010000023.1, read as the reverse complement.
CAGCTACTCATTAACCTGCAGGTGTGATGGGGTTTTAATTAGGTCAGGGTTAAATCTTGTCTTGTCTACCCGAGAAAATCATTAAACAAATGTCAGGTTTTGTCGATGGAATAAAGGATTACAAGACAAATGAAAGTTCTGCTCTCAGTTTAATAAAGCACAGCATTCCCCTGATAAATATACCTGGATTGTATAATTTCCCAGAATCAATGCCAGGCATCCTTTCTTATTAGAAACTCTACTCCTTAACCATAGAAGAGTGTTTATCTTTTCAGAGAAACTTAATAAAACTGAATGAGAGAGATTATGTTTTGATCTACTTGTTTATGGCCAGCTTAAAACTGTAATTTAAGAAGGAGCTTCTTGGCTGCCGTGCTACAGGAGAATTATATCAATTTACTATCATCCTCTGTCTTTCATCCATCTGCTGTATGGTCCAGTGATACTGCTTTCTGGGGGCTACAGTTGTGATCTAAGAAAAGGGCAATTCTTTAGAAACTGAAGGGCTATTTTTTTCCCTTTTCCTTTGTTACTCTCACAGGGTATGTACTTTACTTGAGAAGCCACAATGGGCTGCCCTCACTTGAAAGTTCTCTGACAGCACTAATAAAACCGAAGGGGGGATGTGGTACCAGGTGCTTACAGTAAGAAAATGTCAAGGGTTAGAAATCTATGGAAAAGGAGTTTTAAAAATAGAGTTTCCTTCCTTTGTAAAAGCCTATTGAGAATAGCACCCTGTGTGACACACAGCCATGAAAGTAAAAAAAAAGAAAAGAAAAATACCAGTCCATTAATAGCAATTCAGGCTGTGATACTAGAAAAAAGAACTAGTGTTTTACAATGAGGCATCATTCATTTAACAAGATCTCATTATGACTGTGGTATTTTGAAGCTCAGGTTCACCGTTTGGCATGGAGAGATGCTGGATTACTGAAGATTACAATTCACAGCACTTTTACCATCACAGCCACTCAGGCGAAGCATCTGTGGTGACAAATACAGCTGTCCTCCTTCTCGGCACAAACAGGGTTCTGCTCATGACAACCATATGAATAAGTAATGACACAACCCAGAAGATGCTTTATGCATTTTCATGCTGCTTGAAGCGCTCACTTCATTTGTTCTGCTGCATTCTTTGCTTTTATAGAGGAAGCAACCTGACTGACATTGGCTAACAGTTCCTTACAATGTTTTATCCATCTGTATTATGGTCTCTCTGCTGAATAAGAAATAAGAAGATGATAACAATGGCTGCGTTTCATTTTAGCCCTAGAATTGCGCAAAACCTCATATCGCAATAAAAATCTGGCAATGGAAACACCTACATTTCGAAAAACCTCTCAAATATGGCAAAAAAGTTTTGACACTCTCATGAGGTGATTTTTCAGATGTATCGATATAGAAGTATTTCACAAAAGTGTAAGGGAAACACTTTTTCCGTATTTACACTTCACTGGCCATGATGTATGGGTCACATGACCAGTTTATTTAAAGTAAAGATGGTGTGGAATGTACGGATAGAGGAGGAGACGGAAATCTTCTTACAAATAATTAAACAGAAAAATTGATAACAAACAACAGTGAAATGCTCCAAAACATAAAGTGTTTTGTTTTTTCATCCTCCTCAAAGTGAGGTCACGCGGTATGAGGTTTTATGAGAATTATGGCTTATACGCTAAACACCATTCAATGGAAACAACTGCAAATCGCAATTGTATTTTGTTGAAATTTTAGAAACATCACTTTTATTTAGCGAAAAATTGTAATGGAAATGCAGCTAATGTATGTTGTCTGTTCACTGTGACCCACCTGCCTCATTTCCTTGTAGCTGTGATGCCTGAAGTCCAAATTATCAGTTGTTGTGACTTCATTGCGTCTGTGGTAATAATTATTTGGGTCTGGAATCAGATTAGATACAGTTACTGACGTTTAGAGATTTAATCAAGTGGATTAGTTCCATTTATTTGGAATAATACACATTGATCAGGCTTTCAAAACCGTAAATATCACCATAGAAAGTCTCTTTTATTCCATATTGTCTTGCCAAGGCTTTGACATATTTGCTTCCTTAACAACCTAAAAAGAAAAGAACTTAAATTTGATTTATAAATTGTCCCCTTTGCAGTCATCAATTACACAATTATAACCGAGCAGCTTCCTGGAAAAAGTGTCCCAGTTACTGAGTATAATCTCTATAGACCTTGTTGGGCCAAACTTATCTGTGCCAAGCCTCAGCACATAAGACCTACAGCAACAGCACACTGCTAATGTGTGTTGGATATGAACTATTTATGTGTCTGCTTTGTTCATACAAACCCGTCACCTGGCATTGGACAACCAAGGATCTCCACCCTCATGCAGATGCTGCCACCGTGAAACCAAGATCGAGGATTAACTCGAATGTATCGGGCGACCACAGGGGCAGGGAAAAAGTTGCGAACTGGAATCTCTTTTTCTCTGTTAGCTCTGAATATCTACTGATGCAAAAACATGATGAATAAACAGTGAGAAGAAAGAGAAGATAAACACCTTTATTAAACACCCATGAAATGAGCAAATGTAGCCCTGGAATGCTAATCATCATCTATTTTCCACCAGATGTTGCAAAAGGACCCTTTAAACTAATAAAGGAACTAAATGAACTTGTGGAAAGAAAAAAAAGAAGCACATACACATCTTTCATGTTGGAACCTGCATGTGACAAGGATGCATATTTGACAGATGTGCACCTGTACAATATTATTAAACTATGAAACCTTTAGGAGTTCATTGTAGATTTTAACACCCACAGCTGAAGATTTTCTCTGCACCTTTTTGGCATTTTGAAAGACCAATAGAGCAGTTTGGCATTTGGCAAAAAGGTGAATGAGTGGGCGAGAGGAAAGACTGTAAGCAGAGACTAAGTTATAATCACCCACACAGACAGCATCACCACCCACAGGAGAGAGTACAGTTACACAAAACTTCATTATCTGGCATGTAAACCAGAATATGGAGCAACAATTAAAGATTTTCCTCAAAAATACCATATGATTTACTGTCTCATCAATGACAAGATTTACACCAGAAGGCGTCAGTGATAACTTTGCCGTTTAAGCATGGCTGTTTGGTTACTCTTTATTCAATTATATCAAGTAGAAAGCAGAAAAAAAAGTTCTGCTCTGACCGTGAGCCAAGATGAGTTCCCATCTGCTTGAGTATCATCAGTACTTACTATAGCCTCACAGCTCATTAAGCTTGAAAATAAGTAGGCATCTAAATCTCCCTCTGTAATTACTCTCAAGCAAGCATTCATTTTTCTATTTGGTTCCAGTCAAGCAGGGACACACACACACACACACAAGACTCTGCATTTAGCTAGTAACAGAGAGAAAGTAAGGTAATTTTTTAAGGTTTTAAAGTGTGATGATAATTGACTGTTCACTGTGGACAAACTGTATGTCAGAGGATTAGTTAGAAATGTCATGATTATTACTCACCATGTCTTTTGAGCCATTCTGAAGTGTGACCCAAGTGTGACTGTCGTTGCTAACCATAATCTTGTACGAGGTCACCCAATCGCTCCTGTAAACATTACAAGAAAATCAGGGGATCAGGGGAAAAAAGTAATATATTGTCAGCCATAATTCAATGCATATAGAGCACTAAGGAGACTGCAAAGACGTTGCTCAGTTCATAAACAAGCACACTTAAATTCTCTAAGGGTAAAAACCCATTTAGAAACAGTACAACTGGGGAGCATGAATTTATGATAAGTCATATTATTACATTTACTGCTGATGGATAGCATAAAATGTTAAAGGAGTATTTAATGAAATGCACTCGTTTCTTTTCCAAAAACTACACTGCTCAAAAAAAAAGTAAAGGGAACACTTAACACATCTTAGATCTTGGTGAATTAAATATTTCAGTTGAAAATCTTTATTCATTATGTAGTGGAATGTCTTGAGAACAAAATAACATAAGAATAATGAATCTCATTTATTCAAAATGAGGTTCAGTAGTGTGTGTGGCCTGCACGCGCCTGTATGCACTCCCTACAACATCTGGGTATGCTCCTGATGAGGCGATGGATGTTCCCTGAGGGATTTCCTCCCAGATCTGGATCAGGGCATCAGTCAACCCCTGGAAAGTCTGTGGTGCGATTTGGCGGTGGTGGATGGAGCAAGACATGATGTCCCAGAAGTGCTGGATTAGATTTAGGTCTGGTGAACGAGCAGGCCAGTCCATAGTATCAATGCCTTCATCGTGCAAGAACTGCTGAAACACTCCAGACACATGAGGCAGAGCATTTTCCTGCATCAGAAGGAACCCAAGTTCCACTGCAGCAGTAAATGGTCTAACAATGGTTCTGAGGATCTCATCCCAGTACCTAATGGCTGTCCGGGTACCTTTGGCTGGTACATGGAAGTCTGTGTGGCTTTCCAAGGATATGCCGCCGCAGACCATTTCTGACCCACTGCCAAACCGGTCATGCTGGATGTTGCATGCAGCAGAACGTTTTCTACGGCGTCTACAGACTCACATCTGTCACATGTGCTAAATGTGAACCTGCTCTCCTCTGTGAAGAGCACAGGCCAATCGGCCAATCCTGGTGTTCTCTGGCAAATACCAATTGGGTTGCACGGTGCTGTCATGTGAGCACAGGTCCCACTTGTGGACATTAGGCATTCATACCACCCTCATGGAGTCTGTTTCCGATAGTTTGAGCTGAAACATGCACCTTAGTGGTCTGCTGGAGGTCATTTGAATAGAAAATAACTATTGATCCCTTGGGCAGATGCCCTGAGGGAAATTAAATTTCCAGCAGCTGTGTAGCACCAATTTACACGAGAAACAATAGTCACTAAATAAAAAGATTACAAAAGGAATAAAAAGCATTGTTCTTTGGTGGGGCACTAGCAGTAATCCTCCTCTGCCCAAAAGAGCAGAAAGCAGTCCTGCTGCTGGGTTGTTGGCCTCTTACGGCCCCCTCCATTTCTTTTGGTATATTGGCCTGTCTCCTGGTACCTCCTCCACGCTCTTGGCACTGTGCTGGAGACACAGCAAACGGATGAGCTGCACTACCTGAGCAACTTCTGCGGGTTGCACACACTACCTCATGTTACTTCTAGTTGTGAGGGCACTGGCAAAATGCAATTGTGACCAAACTTCAGCCAGAATGGGTGAAGACATAGAAATAGTATGTGGCCACCACCTGCAGGACCATTCCTTTATAGGGGTTTTCTTGCTAAGTTCCTCTCATTTCCACCTGTTGTCTGTTCCATTTGTATAACAGCAGGTGAAATAGATTCACAATCAGTGTTACTTCCTAAGTGGAAGATTGATATCCCAGGAGTGTGACTGACTTTTGTGGACTTGATGTTCCTGATGACAAAAGAGTCAAAGTCTAAAATTTCATAAGTCAACCTGAGGTTAATGTACTGCACAAAACCACTTAGTTGGTTTAAAAAAGTTTTGCAGCCAGATGCCTTACTTTTTTAAGTTCACTCAACTTTTTTCTTTTTCTTTTTTACAGTGCATAAGAATCCACTAATGACTTAATGTCCCATCATGCCAGCCTGAGCTCTACCGACAGTGTGCTGTATACATAAGTTGGGAGTGATTCCCATGCTTCTGGATAAAGACATCAGTGCTGAGCTGGTCCAGCCTGGTAAGAATTCCCAGTTCTGCTAATTAAAGCGCTGTTACAGACAGGAGCCCCTGAGTTGGCACTACAGACACTTACATGCCCTGCAGAGCTAATTGCAAAGAAATTCTGTCTCAGGCATCGGTGTCTCCTGCACCTACCTGCTAGCTTTAAGGGCAAATCACAAATGCAGCCTATTAAAGAACCCCTCCTTTTCTCTCAGAATATACTGTAGTGTCCAGAAGTCTGTGCCTCCCTTTCCAATTTAGAACATAAAGGCTGGAAGTTGTCAAATATTATTGCAGAGCAAAGTCAGTTTTGTGTGGAGAAGTGAGAGGAGGCAGTACTTTTTATGTAGCAGTTTTTTCAGTAGCAGTTTTTATGGAGCAGAGGAGCAACATGAAATACAAAATACTGGTCTGGTATCCCCCTGTTCTTTATTGTGTTATTAATTAAAGAAATAAGCGCTGAAGCCTTTCTAAAACTACAACTAGGATAAGGTTGATTTAAGTGGATAATAAAGATTTATTTCTCTGACATATCAGAAATGCACAATTTGTATTTGTTTATGTGTCACTTGACCTTTATTTTACCTGATAAAACACAAAACCTCATGTATCAATCAAAGCTTACAGCTCATATATAAAGTATCTCTGATTTGTAAATGCAGTCCAAAACCTAATACCTAAATCCAATTGAAGACATAAGCGTCTGTATGGCACTTAGATCTTAGTTTGGTTCTCTGAAATGTATAATCTGGTTTTGTTAACCGTTGCACTGGACTGAATGAATTTAGATGCAGTAAGTGAATATGAAAGATGTTATACATAAAAAATACACTCATAATCCTCTTTTCAACATTTATTAAGGCATGAATTATCCTGTGGGGTTCAACAGATATTCAGGAAACTCCATCCAAAATCTGTGACAAATTAATGCTTCTAATTTTTTTTATGTATTAAAGCAACTTGAATTGAAATGTGCTATACAAATTAACTTGCCATGCCTTGCCTATTGACTTATGAGGGACAAACTTAATCATTTTCATTGATCTTTTTAATCAAATCACAACATTAGATGAGATTAGTACAGTCGACAAATAATGATCCATATGCATGATTAGACAGAATATATTTTAAAGGTGTAATGTGTGACCTTAGAAAACCCTTGTTTGTCCACCAAATAAGCAGACTCTAAATCCAAATCATAGTAGACTTAGCCAAAACTGAATGTTACACTCAGGAAGGAAAAAGCCAGAACTTAGCTCACTCTACTCACTCTGAGAGAGACTTGTCCTGGTCTTTGAAAACAAAAAACATCAATAATCTGCCTTTTCTGCCTAAATCCAGTAGCTGTCTGCTTATGTATTAAGACTTAAAGTATTGTATGTTGGAGTTTTAAGAAGTTACATGATAAATTTGTTATGAATTACTCTTTAATCTTGTCATCTAATTTGTTCCCTTTAATAGTAGCATTATCCAGTGTTTGCTGCTATAATGTGGATCTACAGCTACACTGGCTGCATTGCAAGTGTATGATGTCATGAATTTAATTTTAGCTCCAGTTTTGCAGGGTTGAACATCCCCACAGTCTGGATCACGTGCGTCTCTGCCTTCTCGAGGTGCACGACAATTGCATGCTTCTCATTTTCACTAGTGATGTAACCATCAAGGAACAGGTTCTCAGCAAAATTCAGAGCTGAGACTATTGTTGTCCATCATGTTGACTTCATAAACAACACCTTTCCCAGTAGTCTCAATGTGTAGCCAGTATGTCATTTTTCACATAAATGCTATCACAGATTACACAATCTGTGTGTATTTATGATCATTACTAAATCATTGCTATGTATGCAAGCAGTAAGGCAGTGTTGTGAATACACACACAGGTGATCATGTTCCAGCTGCTCAGCTCAATGCGGGCAACAAACACATCACTAATATAGTTAAAGTGAGACAGTGGGAGATGATATTATTCAATAGATTACATAGATGTCATAGGGACTTGATGTATGTTACATATTTATAATATTTACAGATGCTGTTGGTAGTAAAGCAGAGTTACTATGAAAGTTTATTATATGTTCAAAATAAAAAAATACTTGTTGATCCCTGTTTACCCTCCATCGTTTTCAGTGCTATAAAATCTATTTTCCCCAGAGTTATTTTAATAATGTACTGACCTTTTAAGAGATACGAAAGAATGAGGTGGCACTTAAATCAATCAAATCCATAAATCCTTAATCCCACAGTCAGAGGATCAGAAAAGACTTGTGAAAAGGGCAAATGCAGGTGAAGGTTTAGCGCCATCTGAGGAAGTTTGAAAAGCTTTTTTTCTTATTTATATTTGTGCAGTCAAATTTTCCAAATAGGTTTAATGGAAAATCCAAGAATTACTTCAATTTCTGGAGCACTTATCACTGTCTGTCTGTTTCCAATGATTGTCTCAAAGTCATTTTGAAACTTGCTCCCTATGTAATTATATATTTGGAAGTTTGCTATGCTTGGGTTTGTATAAGTGATGTTAATGATGTGGCTCCTTGATGGCAAAGTTGGCCTCAGATTATGACTAGTGTGCCAGCTTCACAGACCCACTAACAGGGCTGTTGACTCCTATTTTCAGACAAACGGCATGATGTCAGCTGGTGAATGAATTCAACTGGTGATTTCAGATTTTGACATGAAAACTATTTTACACAAATGTTCCTCCTCCTATTTAATCTCATTTTACCTCTTTTTTGGACTGTAGTCATACAGCAAATACACAAAGTTAAAAAAAAGAACATTAAATGTGCACATATCCACAAATATATTAAACCAACCCTCAGAAAAATGACACCACGTGGCACAAAACCCGTTCTCCTTCAGCATTAACTTGGATAAGCAAGTCTTCATCCTCACTGTGCAACCATCTGCAACTCTTGTGCATGCCTGCAGGCTTCCTACTCACGACCAGAGGGAGCTCCTGCCTTGTGTGATGACCCCAGTGAACTTTGTCAGCCTTCTGGCATCCACCTCAAACCACTGCAGCGGGTCATCTCTCCCTGCACACCAGGCCCCGTCGTACAGGTCATCTTCATAAAGGCCAGCCTGCAAGACAAACAGTCATGTGGAGCAGAATTGCATGTCAAACCATTCGTGCAGTCTATGTATGGTAAAGACTAGTAAAGAGGTTTTAGTTCAAAATGTTTTACAGTGCTGGCAGGGAAGAATGCAAAACTCAATATGGCTGAGCTGTCATGATGCTCTAAAATGTGCTGGCTAAACAAAAATTGGCTAAAATAGATTAATCTGACTTCTGATGTGAGAGAACTGCATGTAAAGTACAGATAGATACAACCTAAAGCTAAATTGCATCCTTTTCCTTAAAAAAGTGTAAAATAAACAACAACAAAAAAGTGCAGCTGGGTTACAGTTAAATTCTGCAAAACAGACTTGAAAACACTGTTCTTTAAGTTCCATGTGACAAATTTTTTTGACACTTTCCTTTTTCAGCTGCTGGATTTAATTATCATGCTTTTCTATACAAAGTTCATTGTATCATCTGGCACTACTAGATAATAGCATGATCTGACAAGCTGCCAAGCTACACTGTTTATCTTAATCAACCAAATTCAAACACTATAACATCAGAATCAGACATACTTTATTGATCCCAGACTGGAAAATTACAGAGTTCCAGCAGCATTATGGAATAAGAAAGAAAATTAGAATACAATTAAACTATATGATGCAAAAATACTATATACAGAACACAACAAATATCCAGGCCAAAAATTGAAAATATAAAAGAAAAGAAATTTAAAAATACTATTTACAATATACAATTTACAAATAAATATCCAGGTAAAGAATAAATAACGAAAATATGTAAAAATTAGGTGCAGTGATGAATGAAGAAATATAAAGAAAAGAAATATACTGTGCTATAGTGCACGTGCTGAGTGCAGATCACCTCTTTATAATAACTGTCAAGTCTCCTTAAAGTGCATCAGCCCTTAATTTGCCTTTAGACATGGAACAGCTAAGTGTTTACAGTTGTAACCACCAGATCTTCATTAAACATTGACACATTAGAGATGGATTAAAGGTGACTATGTAAGTTCAACTGGTTTGCAAAGATGGGTAGGTGGGACGTATAAATTGAACATTTAGTTTTAGGGCATGTCTGTGTATTGTTCAGTGATGGGAGAGATTTGCAAACACTTACCTTCCAAGATGGTTCTGCTTAATGTTCTGCATGGCTGCAAGTTTACAGCGTGTCTCGACAAACTTAAATCAAAGACGCCAAGAAGTTTTGTCTTTGTGTTTACGTTTTGGTGCCAACTGATGTCCAGGTGCAGACCAAGAGACGCTTACAAAAATATTAAGATGAATTTTTTAAAAAAGAAAAAAACCTGGCTCTTGTATATCTCATGATTATCTATTACTTTTAATGTGTTTTGTTGCAACAAGTTTTGGAAAAACCCAGAGTGCATGTATGTTTTCCATGTTTTGTACAGTCTGTTCTCCTTCAGACACAAAAATGGATTGAAATGGATTCAATAACAAACAACTGGGAACGCTGACAAAGCTAAATTGGAAGTGTGGAGTGTTGTGCAAAAGTACTAAAGGGGAAGTAGCTCAAACAAACAAACAAAAACAGACTGCTTTCATCTGGCTTATTTGGACTAAAATATCTCATTTACAAAAGCATTCAGTCCCTTCACTTCATCTTTTTGCATCAGTAGCAGTACAAGCAGCCCCATGTAGTAATCATACAAGCTTGGAACACCTTTTCTTTGGAAGTTTCTATCATTCTTCTAGGCAGAAACATTTTGTTCAAACTGGTTGAATGAGGAGCATCACTGTACAACCATTTTCAGATCTCTATGGAGATGTGTAGACTCTGGCTGGATCACTACAGGACTTAAACAGTTTTTTTTTTTTTACTAAGCTATCCCTGTGTTTTCTTATTTTCACTGTCCTGTTAAGTCAAAATCTTTGGCCCGGACTGAGATCCTTCACACCAGAGAAGGTTTTTCACAATTACTCTATCTGTTTCTTTCCTGGCTATCTTCAATGGCCTTTGTCTCAGAGCAACATTCCCACAATATGATGCTCCCTTTGCTATGCTTGCTTGTAGGGATTATATTAATGAGCAGACAGTGCCGGGCTTTTACATTTTCCTTTGGGAATTGTGGTCAAATAATTCTGTTTTTGTTAATCATATTCTAGGATTTTGCTTCTCTTGTGTGAAGAGTTATCCAGGTGTCTCTTGGCAAATTCCTTGTGACCTTTCATGCATCTTTTTAGAGATGAATAGTGTCTGTTAGCGCTACCATAAAGGGCCAATTAATTTGTTATTGATTGTTCTTTTGTACAGCTGTCTTAACAGCTTTTAAAGAAAAAAAAAAGAATTGAATTCTTAGTAACCATTGGCTTGTTGCTTACTAATCAAACAGGGCCCTTTCTCCTCTGTTAATAAGCTTAGCTGGTCAGCCAGATCCAGGAAATCTGTTGTTGGTTTCGAGCTACTTCCAATTAAGAATGATGAAGGCTCCTGTGCTTTATGAAACTTTGGATGCTGTAGAAATCTGTCCTCAGATCAGTACCATGAAAGAATCCTTTTTCACAGGTCTAAAGAATTCTCTCGTCCTCATGGCTTGGTTTTTACATCGGCACACACCGTCAACTGTTAGACCTTTAATATACAGGTCTGCCATCTTAATTATATCCAATGTTTTGAATTAAGGAAAAGTGGATTTCAGTTAAGTTGTTGAAGCATTGATGTAAATGCAATATTTTCACCTTTGATTTATACAAATTATATTTCCTGGTTTTGCTTTATCATTGTTGAGAACAGTGTGTCGATTCTGTATGCAATGAATGTTGGTGTTATTAAAATTTCAAAGCTTATTATCTCTCTGTAAACTCTAGCATTTTAGTTCATGTTTTTTTCTTATTATGTCAAGAATCCAGTGCTGTTTGTGACTATAATCTGAATAAACTGTCGCTGCTACAAAAGCGAAAATAAACCAAACTTACTGGAAATAGGCCGGAATCAACAGATCTTTCCAACATCTGCTCACTATGTGTTTCTCCTGACACTATCTCTGTCCTCCTATGATCCTTACAATTGCACACACATGGGTTCACACACAAGACAATAAATCCTTTGTTTTGTTGCTCGGTGGGTCTTGACTAAATTAAGAGCATGTGTTTGCATGTTTCATTAACGGTGCAGTTGGATTTGGGCAGCGCGGCTTGGAGAAAATGAGGTTTGCTGCAGAGTCTCTGCAGGCTAATACCCTCAAAGCTCAGCCTGCACTAACAGGAAATACCTCTTCTCCCAGATGCCCATCTTTTTTATTAGGTCTGGGACGTGTCCCTGATTTGATGGCAACACCATTACTTTTTCTGTTTAGTTAACTTTGGAATATTGAAATACTGTGGTAAGCTGAAACAAGATACTGTCCCCAAAACTGAGAGTGAAAAAGTCAGTTGTCATCTGATATCTTTCCAAGATGCTTAAATAGGAACTTGAATTGATCCTGAAATTCAACATAATGATATCCCAATCATATTTCTTTTGCATTGCTGCTTTGTGGGGGAAAAAAAAGAATGACCCTAGAAAACATTTAATCTTCCAAGGAAACGTGACATAGCCTAGGGTGTAATGCAAGCCTTGACATATCCGGTAAGCTTGGCCAAGCTACGCCAGCACTTTACATTCCTGTCTTACCTGAATGTTAAGGCGACCTCTGTGTGCTCCAAGGCCGTAGCGTTTCGTGGACGAAGCGTGAAGCTGGAAGTCATCAATCTTCAATGTCTCCAATCCCATGGGAGGGCATTCTGGGTAAGGAGAAAGACAAATTGGCCTGTGATGGTATTGTTATGTATCATGAGCTGCATCGTTCCAGGAGAGTTGCTCTCTGCACATTATATACAATAGCTCCTGAGCATGCATTTGTTAATAGCTTGACTCAACTATAACTTTTTGTTTTTTTCAGCATTCTTCTTTTCTTTTTTACTTTGCACTTGTGTAAAGCAAGCAAAAAGCAACTGCATTCCACACTCTTTTAGCAGACAGCTCTCCTGTGCAGCTAATTTGATCATACTTTTAGCTTGAAAAGGGACAATTAATAGTAAAGTTTTTGTGCATCTAGTGTCACACCTAACTCTCTGTAATGCTGGAGCTTCATTTCGGAAAACATCAAACAAAAAAGTTTACTTAAACAGATTAGTAATGTGTGAAGAAGGCTTTGATGTTTGAACCACTATGCATTTCATTTCAAAATGTGTCATATAGTGATGATTAATGACTGTACACTGTGAATATTTGATTTTTCTAATTTTCCAAAGCACTCCTACCAAAGCCATCAAACCACAACCTGAATACATTATTAAATCATTACATTTCAATTCTCCTGGAAGGAAGATGATAGGGAATTACACCAAGTGTCAGACAAGCTCCCTTTTCTGCTGCTGTATGTTAAATGAAGAATGTAATCAAAAGTTTGAAAAGTTTTTGAGTTTCATAGTGGATTTTATACATGATGAATACTTAGACTTTTGATTTTCAGCTGTCCACAGGCTTAGAAAAAAAGATAAGACTATCAAATGGTCTTATGACCATTTCTTATTGTCCTGTACATGAAATATGCTTTACAAATAAACTTGCCTTACCTTGCCTTATGACAAAATCATCATCATTTGTTTTATTCAGTCACAGTCAAGAGTTAAGTCTCTTGTGAATAAGATGCAAGTCCTGTCAACAGATACCAGATATGATCACTATAGTCTGTAGATGAGTTTATTTTTAATTTCAGTCTGGGGCAACAGATGCATTTTTCTTTTTCTTTTTTAAAAAGGTTAAACCCAAGGCTTTTCATATCTTGACTTTTATTGTATGGAGTGATGCCACAAAATGATGGATTCTATAACAATCACAATGCAAACTGGAGCCACCCTTCCTGTTACACTCCACGCCTAAACATTTATTTTAGGCGTTTGTTTTGCATATTGTTGCATTTTTTTAAGTTTTCTCAGCTAGCTTTGAACATGTCCTGTCATATCAGGTACCAAGACATTTCAGCAAGTCTTGCAAGATACATTATGGAGTCTACATGGAACTTCTTTTTCAATAACATCTTACTGATGCTCTTTTGAACATGGAATCTTGTAAATTTGCAAGCCAAGACCTTGAAGTTTTGTCTTGTTGCAGGGTGGATTATCATGCTACAAGGGAATACTGTCTTTATGAAGGATTGTATTCTACTACAATGTTTGGTGTCAAAGTATCTTCTTTTATATATCTTCTTTTCTTGTTTTCTGCTACCATCTCCTCCCTAGTCAAAGAGGCTAACACACATAAAAACAGCTGTCAAAATATTTTTAATTTAGATTTGTTTGCTAAGACAGAGCTCCATGTTTAACCTATTCTTGACAAGAGCCCATATACAGAGAGCAGCATGATATATATATATAGCCTACATGCAATACAGAAGATCTCTGCATATGCTAGAGAGCACCAATACTAACATGCAGCAGAGAAAAATCTTAGAGAGAAACACAGGTAAAAGATGCTATAGAAGCATTGGCATCCAAACAAAACACAATCCAAATACCAAGCGATTATTAGGGAATGTTACAAAAACATTAAAGTGGCACTATCTACTTTAGTTCTTCTGCTAGTTTCTCAATTTCAAGCAAGCTACACGAACATGGTGTTATATAAAAACAGTGATTACAATGTGTTACTATGATACTTTTCTAGTAATCTCATGTCTCAGCCTTCTTTTAAGAACAACATTATGTATATATCCCTTGTTATATTATATGTCATTTTGGCCTGGGGTAGCCTTCACTTCTCACACACATAGAATGGCCTGATCAATGACTGATAAATGCCCTGTGTTATAAACAATAACATATGAAACTTTCATATCATTAATTAAGTTCACTCGAAAAATGCTTGTGGCATCTTAACATTGTTACATAATTTTTGTTGCTTGACATCAGGAAATCATAAAATTAGTCTTGGCATCAAAAAAGGTACAGATCAAACTGTTAATATTGGCTTACGCAGGCTACAGCACGAAAACAAATATACGATCATGCATTTTGAGTTAACTACTCCTTAGTCTATCCACACATTATAATTGTCTCTTGGAATAAATGGTAGTAGTACTGGTAGTACTAATGATTAGGACAACCTCAGAATGAATGGTTGCAAAAGTTTGGCAGACAGCTGCATTCATGACACAGTGTTTATTGGAGAAAATTGCTTGCTAAACATAGTCTTTAGAAAAGAAAGCTGCACATCTCTAAGACATGTTTTTTTTTTTCATGCTGAATAGAGTTGCATTTTGTTTGAACAAATGCCTGTATAAGTGATCGCAGAAACTGAGAGGGTTCTCGCAAAAAAGAGCTCTTTGTGTAAGATTCTCTCATCTTTTTACACTACAGTGAATGTCATCCATTAAGAGCCAAATGGGCAAATCAAACCTGACATCTGAAATCTCCGCTGCTCAAAGGCTCTTCGGGTTAGATCAAGCTGGACCACAGCGATGGAACATCAGAGGAAGAATTTCCGATTGGGCACCAGTCTGTTTGTACATGCAGCATATGCTGCACATGTCCCTGTCACAAAGCCAGGATTGCCTTCACAAATGAATACCCAGAGGTGTAAGAGGCACAAAGAAGATAAAATAAATATATTTAAGAAATACAGTGGATATGGACTTACTTTTCCATAAGTTTTGAAGTATATTTTTGCTCCATATGCATGCATTCTGTTACAGCTTGATATGTATGAGACACTGATTTTTAGAAAAGTTACAGTTGCAAAAAGATAAGCATCCAACATGCACAAAAAAGAGAGATAATATACATGTGAAGCAAAAAGTAATTATAATTGGAGACAAAATTTACTTCTGCTTTAAAGCTGATGGAAAAAGTGGATTAATGAGCAGTCACTGGTGAGCCCAGTTCGAGTTGTAGTCATAGTAAGTTTATATGGCAATATAACATGTGCTGCTGAGCTTATGACCCTTTATGCCTCCATTTACAATTATTTTGGAATGCTATTCCAACTCCACAAGCTTTCTAAATGTTACAGAATATATGATGCAACCTCAGTAGCCCAATGGATCAAAGTTAGGAGGAGAAAACAGATGGGTGCCTGCCATGTTGAGCCTTAAATCATTATCACCATCTGCATGCAATCCAGGAGGACCCACACAAGAGCACAGCATATGTATTCAACAATAATGTGCAATCGAAATGATAAAAACAGACAGTTGTGTCCTCGTATGATGCTCTCTATGCCAATTGCCATGTCATTGCAGTTCTGGAGTCAAAATCTAGTCAGCTCTGCAGGTCACAAATTCTTATTTCACATCTGGTTGTTCAATATTGAAATACTTAACACGCATGATTTATTCCTTTTGGGATGTTTACGTAGTGTAAACTTTAAACTGCTTCCAAACATAGAAATTTTGCAGCTTTTAATCTCACACATGGCACATTTCTGTGCACAGGGAAGCAAATAAAAATGGTGTTCTGTAAACCTAAATAAAACAAAGGACAGATCACTATACAGACTCATAACACTCAGGTCAGGTCAAAGGGTCAAGGGGCACTGGTCTTATTTAAAAAACACAATATGTATCCTCAAAAGTTATGCTAAACAGCCCTATATGAAAATGAAGAGATATAAAATGATGGTGATGAAAATGACAACAAAGAGACATAAAGCCATATAGAAACAGAGGATCAGCCACAATAAAACTCACAAGGACCAAAACTAAAAGGGAAATTGTGAAAAATTGTCAATTTGACCACAAAGAGAAAAAGACCTAAATGAGCCTGAGAGCCAAAATGACAGAGGTCCACACCTCCACAGGCACAGAATGGCTTCCTATTGAAGAATTCTGTTTTATGTTGTGGTGTGTTGGGGAGGAAGCACAAGGAAGAGGGCTGGAGGGAGTGGGGGCACCACAGAGAGTGGTCTGGTTAAGAATTTTACCTGCAGGACACTTTAAATAAACTTTTTTTTCTTTAATGTTTTAGTGCATGTTTCATTGAAACAGTGCTAAAAAGTCCATCAGACAGCTGCAGTTAGTCCAGAATGCTGCTGCTCGAATCCTCACCAAGAGCAGGAAAGTGGATCATATAACACCAGTCCTCAGATCTTAAAACTGGCTTCCTGGTTGTAAAAGAATCGACTTCCAAATCCTGCTGCTAGTTTATAATGCACTGAAGGGTTTAGGGCCAAAATACATTCAGGATCTTCTGAAGGGGCAGGTCTACTTTCAGTTCCCAGAGTCAGAACTGAACACGGAGAGGCAGCATTCAGTTTTTATGCTCCTCACATGTGGAACAAACTCCCAGAAAACTGCAGGTCTGCTGACACTCTCAGCAGTTTTAAATGAGGGTTAAAAATGTTCTATTTGCAGCCTTTTATGACATAAGTGATATAACCCATTTTTCTCTGAGAATTTCTTTCTTTCTTTCTTTTGTTGTTTATTTTGTTATTTCACTTTTCTTCTTAATTCTTCTTAATGCTTTCTGCATCCTGCTGTAATGTTTCTAATGTTTGTATTTCATGTACGTGAAATGTGCTATACAGATAAACTTGCCTTTTTTTTTTTAAATTTACATATTTTTTCCTTTTACTTTACTCACAAAACATCACTTTATTTTGTTGTACTATTTATGTTGTTTTTCTGTACAGTATTGTTATTCATCTGTTTTTATGCTACTGCTGAGTCGCCTTCGGGATCAATAAAGTATCTATTTTTTATCTATCTATCTACCTATCTATCCATCTATCTATCCATCTATCTATCCACCCATCTATCTATCTATCTATCTATCTATCTATCTATGTATCTATCTATGTATCTATCTATCTATCTATCTATCTATCTATCTATCTATCTATCTATCTATCTATCTATCTATCTATCTATCT
>JBBBVU010000023.1:8700763-8712387 GCA_037177055.1 Atherinosoma microstoma | reverse complement strand
CCGGGAGGAGACCTCAGGGTAGGCCCAACACGCTGGAGGGATTACATCTTTCGGCTGGTCTGGGAGCGCCTCGGGATTTGCCGCATGTTGAGTAAAAGTCTGACTCATCCCGCCAGTCTTTCAAGTGGAAGTTAACCTCTCTAGCACCTGACCCATGACTGCCCTTTTCAGTTCTGGAAAATGTATTAATGTTTATCGTGTAGTTGACAAAATATCTCCCCCTGTGCGACCTCTGGTGAAAAGGCACTTTATCTACAGTATTTTTAATAAGTTTTGATTTTACAACAAGGTGGCGCGCATCCCGGTGAGTTTCAGCACCACCGCACTCAGCTTCCTCTCTTTAAATGCTGTCTTCCTGGACACCTGTGTTTCCAATTCTTTACGCACATTCAACCACAACTGGGATGGACTCCAGCTGGATGGGACCAAATGTGCCAGATGTGCTTATCTATGAACAGCTTTGAATTTGAATGACAAGATTATTTTGATAGAACAAGAAAGGAATTAGCATATGGGCACAGCACAATATGTTGATAATTTAGGGAAAATTCAGCCTTGGTGTGTTGCCAAGCTGTTTGCTTGTTGCAAAAGCTTTTACTGTACTAGCCTCAGGTTGTCTCAGGAAATTAAAACTCTTCATGAAAGACCTTGTTTACACATTAATTACACAATAAAAAAGGTGTCAAAGCTCTTAAACAGCACAGCTTTTCTCAGCACGCCATTAAGGATTTGATAAAGAAGCAGATTTTAAGGTTACTAGCAGTAAAGAAGTAGAGCTGTGTCCTATATGGACACTGTGAACGTACATCTGCAGGTTTGATGCTTCGAGGAGATGGCCCGCCCAGCCACAGATGTAACCACATTAGAATTCTGTCCCTGTTCTGAAATGCTTGGCCGGAGTCTGAGGTGGGAGCTAATGCAGAGCGATGATCCTGGATGCATTGAACTTTGTTTAACAGTGACACGACTGCAAGGACACAAGAGGCCTGAGAGGACAAAAACAAAACAGAAAACATCTGGTATCGCAACTTTCTCCACTGTTGAGAAACGACAGATAAATGGAAAAAGAACCATCACAACTAAAAGAAAAAATAAATAAGCATGACTCTTCACTGAAACTAAGACAATTTAACTTTACAACATCTTTAAGTGAGCTTAGAAGTCTGTGTAGAAATACACAAGACAGTGATAGCAACTTTTGCCAGGGACCATTTCTTTTTCTACAGCATGTGTCCAAAACAGATAAAACAGCATAGCATAGCTCTGTATATCACAAACAGATGTCTTGGGCTTAGTCCCTCCAACAAATGTTAGGACAAAGAACAGAATAGGACTCAAAGTACTTTTCTGTTTAATATCCTTATTTTCATTAAGGATTACAACAAACAATGTAAAAAAACAAAACAAAACACAACTGCCTTGGTGCAATTTTCACTAAGAAAACATATGTAGTTTCTATCTCTATATGTTTTTCTGAATTTTGTATTTTTTCCACCATTAGTGCACATGAACGACCTCACGCAGTCACCTCAAATATAATTGGCAGACAATTAGAACACTCAGACATGATGGCTCGAAAGTGTTGCTTAAATTTGTTTATCCAGATCTTTTTGTTTCTGGTTATTTCAGGAAAATCCCCATAAACAACGTGAGACTGAACTGTGATTTAAAGGATGTTTGGTATACTGTTGAAGATCAATAGCATCAGGAGTAGCAGGTTTTATTTATTGACTTCATTTATTGGAGATCAATGCTGAATTTTTCACACTGCCTGTGCCGGTTAGAAGTTTAAAAGTCGGAAATCTATTAAAAAAAAGTGATGAGAAAGCAACGAAGATTGAGCCATCTCTGCTAAAGCTCCATTTCAAAGCTTAGGTGACCAAGAAGAAATGGACCTGGAGAGAAAATTTCCCCAACCACCTTCAACATCCTGTTGAAAGACTCACAAATGTGATCAGAAACATTTCACAGGTTCACAGGCTCAATTGTCATGCTAGAGAAGTTTAGATGGCTCCTCTTTCATGTGAGGGGGACTCCATGGGATGATGGAGGTGACAGCCCCCAAGGGATAAAGTTACCTTTTTCAGCTTTTTTTTTTTTTCAGCAAATCCAGTGAAAAAGCCCAAACCAAACTCTTTATTGCCATTGAATACCTTTCCTTCTCAAGTCTTTTCACCTGCCTGTAATGCTCAGATATTGGTTCAGCAGCTCTTGATCCACGATCCATAGGAGTGGATTAAAACATTGGATTAATGAAACAGTGTTATTTATTTGTTTTAGTTTTGGTTTTTTTCTGGCTCTTAGCATTCCAAAGTTTAAGTAATGGCTGCACAAAGGATCATTTTTAAGTTCTATCCATGTTGAAGAATGTTTTTAGAATTTTTTTTTTTTTCCAAATACATTTGTAAATTACTTTCTTTTTTTAAGACAATCTATTTAGAAGAATAGATATGAAATATATAATTTTCTGTTCAGGAAACTGGATACTAGCAGGTATTGCCTCATGTCAATACACTGACCCAAAGAAAGAAAATGACATATTGTAAGTGTATTTTGTTTTTCTCAAAACATCACTTGCAGATTATTCTAAAAGACTCTCTGGCAAGAGAGTCAAGAAACGCATACTGTCATGACTCATGTATAGAATTACCTGTAATCCGATGATCAGATGATTAAATTGTGTAAAAACTCATAACCCAGATTAGTTTGCAGTTAACAAAAGCATATAAAATTGAAATTCCAATGATAAAATTGACATCATTACACTTTGATTACATCATAAACAGATGGAAGCAAACTTTCATAAAACATGACAGTTTTGCCAGCATTTTCCCAGTGGAAATTTATCACAGCATGTTTTTATGAGGATAATTTGATTGACTAATTCTAAGCGCTTAAACTATTCTATTGCAAATCAAAAATCATTTTTCGTCTCAGCTAATGAGAGAGACATATGATTATTTTGGTTTGAGGAGTTGTTGTTTGTTAATTGGTGACATGATTACTCCAATGCAGAGCTACTCAGTTCGGCCCCACGAGGGCGGCAGCCCCACAGGTTTTCAACTTCTCCCTTTTCCAATACACCTGACTCAAATTATTGAGTCATTGTGCAGAACTTCATTGGCTGTTGGAATCCATTTAATTTGAGTCAGGTGTGTTGAAGCAGGGAGACATTAACAACCTGTATGGCTACGGCCCTCGTGGGACCAAATTCAGTATCCCTGCTCTAAAGCTTTATAATGCTGATTTAAGGGTAATGGTATTTTCATGCCTCTATATTTACACAGAAAATAGAAAGGGAACATTTTGAGAAAGTTATCCTATTACTACAAAAGCATCCTCCTCCATTTGGCTTTAAAACCTATTTGAAGGCAAAATCATTCCACATGCAGCAGAATACACCCATAATATCCCTCAAAAGCATCAGAAACATAATGAGTTGTACACAAGGAATCTATGTGCAGCCTGCATACTCTGATTATGCTAAATTAATCTAATTTGTATGTTGAATGGAGTGTAATGTGGTTAGGTTGGTAGAGTTGGCATTTACTGGTCTGGAGGTCACTGGTTTGATCTCCCTCTTGTCCATGTGTTGAAGTATTTGGGAAAGATATTATTTCACCGATTGTGTTCCATTCACTTAAACTGTGTTTGGGATATCTTAAATTATTTAAAACTGACAGCATTAAATCAATTGGCCACAAAACATTTGTCAATAACGATGTTCATAAATAGCAACTCTGGTGACAGAAAATTTCATAAGCTCGGCCTCATAACATTCAACATAGCTCCGGGACATTTGAAGATGAAATGGATGTGTTTGGCAGCACATGCTGCATCAGCTGGCTAGAGTAATTCCGCCACAGTCAATTTAAACTGGAAGCCAACTTGTTTTTTGTGCTGTCCTGTCACTATGGCAACACTGTTCACAAAGGATTTTTTGCTATAGGGGTGAGGAGAATAGGATCTAGTTTTATGTTACACATATCAACAGGAATATGTGGTTCAATATAGAGAATGTAAGTTGACATAATGCATTAGCTTGTTTAGACGCCATATTGTATTCCACTTGATCTAAGGCTATCTTTTATATGAACAGACCATGAATTCTAATTTCAGCCTAGTGTTTCTGCACTTAAGCTGTGGGATAAGCATCTAACAAATCTAAATCCATTTTCTAATCTTCATAACTTCACAATGAATATATCTGTCCAATGTTTGTAAAGAAAAAACTATTTTAGTTTTGATAATAAAACCCATCTTTATGATCAGTGTAGTGACTCATAAGAATAATTGCATACAATCCTGTAACATATTTGATCAAACTTTCTTTAGTGTTTTTCATACAGAAGATTTGTAACTTAAAGTTGTTAAAGAAATAATTTAGAAACTAATAATAATACAGCTAAGAATAAAAACAGCAAAGATTAAATATAATCTGCAATAATTTTATTTTATGCCAAAACAAACTTGAATCTAACCAAGCAGCAATGGTTGTAAACACAGGTACTGGGGAGAGCTATCCACAGAAGATGGTACTCCATTTCCAGCATGCAACACAGCTTTATGTATCTCATTCATTACTGACTCTTTTCTGTTGGCTTTTTTGCTTTAGTATCATTAGTACTCTAAGCTGCTAATGCCCTGTGACTGTTATGTTGCTGAACAGCTTAGCTTCTTTGACACATCCAAACAATAGTTTTACCCTGTTGGTCTAAAGTGATATATCATTTTTTGAAAATGTGCATCGTGTTAAATTGGTTTTATGACATATTTCTTGCTTGGATTTTCTTTTTGTTGCCTTTCCATATTGACATAGATTTTAGAATAAACATATCTGATTTAAACACAGTTTTTTGTAAAACATTTGTTGATTTTGACAATTCTTTTTTTCCAGTTTTGTACAAGCGTTTTATGTTCAGCATAAATCTGAGAGAACATTTAACCTAAAACATGAGGAGATTTAGTTAAGCTTGAGTTGAGTTGTGGCCTCCACTTTATTATCATAATTAACTTTTCATGAACTGCTCCTCTGTGGTTAATGCTGCTGCTGCATTTAATTGCATTAATTCACCACCTTGGGCTCACTTATATGTGCTGATGGTCATCTGCTGTGTGCTAAATGAAGAATTTCCCTATGTACCACTCTTGCTGCTAATCCTCCAGCATTTCATACCAACATCTGCAGGCTAACTTTCCTCGGGCTGAGGGTTGTCATCCCTCTCTCTGGTCTCTGGGTTGGGTGGAATTTAGTGCATCCTCGAGGGAAATGGGGAGGTCAGGGACGATATGCCAGATATTAACTCTTTGATGCCATTGTAAATCAGTTCCACGTGAAGTGGTCGATTGTGAGGGTTGCCAGTGCCAAAAACAAGAGTCATTTCCATTTCCTATAACAGCAAGTCAAATTTACATTCACTTAAATGGAAGTA
This sequence comes from Atherinosoma microstoma, assembly GCA_037177055.1. Lineage (NCBI taxonomy): Eukaryota > Metazoa > Chordata > Actinopteri > Atheriniformes > Atherinidae > Atherinosoma > Atherinosoma microstoma. Next base: position 8,706,955 of record JBBBVU010000023.1, on the reverse strand, counting down.
GTAATAAAAAAAGTTAAATAAAGAGATCTCAAATAGTCTCTTGGCGTGTTTCCAGAGGCAGCAGTTGCCCATTTTCCTGTCATTGTATTCTGATACAGCAAAGTCTAGGATGAAAGAAGCTTTGATAATATTTTTCAATTCCAGGGAAACTCAAGCGGGAGGCTTTCATTGAGGCGGAACCTCTTCAGCCAGATATATGAACCATCCAGGTCTAGAAAAAAAATATGTAAATAATTTGCAGTTACTCATTTTTCAGTCAGATTGTCTTGATTTAAGTCAGAAGAAAACACCACTGGCATTTTGTGAGTGTAGAGCAAAAAAAAAAAAAAAAAACTGCATTGGTTCTTGAAAACAGCAACAAAAAGAACTGGATCTCAGTCAGTTCAACAAGTAGTTTAACATTTTTTTTCTGTGTAATAAAGGAAGTTTGACTGGATGTAAAGGTTATATAAAGATATAAAACGTTGCCTGGAAGGAAAGCCATGAACACTAACATCAGATTTTTTTCCCCCACTGCTGTTTTAAAAGGAATCTTCACTTTTTTTTAATGTTTACAGTACATAAGCATTGGGATGTTGCTATTCCTCATATATCCTGTTTAACAGTTCAAATTTCAGCTGTATAATATTAGGTACTGGCACCCTCTAGTGTAGAGAAGGGATATGATCAGATTTCAACAAGCGCATACCTCTGTTCGTCATTCATCCATCCACTCTAAACTTATTCCAATGGAAGGTCACAAGGGGTCCAGAGCCTATCCTAGTAACTACTGTGCAAGAGGCAGAGTACACTTTGGACAGGTCAAGAGTCCATCGCAGGGCCAACAGAAAGAGACAAATATCCTGCTTATACAATCTTCAGGAGAATTTAGAAACACCAATTAACCTGACACATGCTTTTGAATTGTGGAAGGAGGCCGGAGTGCCCGGATAGTCCACGCATGCACAGAGAAAACATGCAAACTCTACACAGAAAGGCGTCAGCTGAGGTTCAAACCAGGAACCTTCTTGCTCTGAAGCCCTCAAAATATATTTCTTTAATTTTGATGATTCGTAAGGGGACTGAAACAGACACAGAAAAGATGTTTGTGTATACCTCCTTTAATTGTTTTTTCCACATAGCTCTGACTCTTCAGGAGAAAATGAGTATGAGGATATGATGTGGTCAATTCTATGAATGCAGTTCTGTGTGTTTTACAGTAGAGGGTGGTGTTGTCTCACTAGTCTATTGGGCTTTAACTATAGATTTTGCTACTTTGGTTTTCTGTAACCACTAACCTGCCTGGGAATGATGACCAAAGGATGAAATACCTTTTGTATATTGTAGGGAAAAAAAGAGTATAAACTGTGATCTCTCTCCTTTGAGTCCTGTGTGTTGACATATCTTTTCCAACTCAGAAAAAAAATGAAAGACACAGTACAAGACTTTTAATATCTTGAAATTTACTATTTAATTTTGTACATCTATTCACAAGAAAACAACAATCAATACGTGCCAGCATCTCTTGTATTCACTCATTCCTTTTGTCTCACACACACTCACAAAAAATACACCACACTTGCTTGTGCTATTTTCTATCTTTGATTCATCTCTGCTTTTATAACTTAAAAATAATTTAAATTTAGAAAAAAAACACATTATTCTTTCATGGGCACTTGAAAGAGATGAAACCCAAACAAAGGGGTTGCCTTTTTTTTTACCCCCACCCCCCCACCACCAATTTGATTATTTATTTACTTTAAATAAACCAAAGTCAGGCTCAGAGTTTTGAGCTGTTCTCCCAGAGGAAGGAGTCATTCCGCAGTACTTTTGCTAGTTTCTCATTGAACGGCATGTAGAAGTCCCGTAGGATCTCTTTAGTGATGGGCAGCATGGGTCCCAGGTTTTTGTCAGCTGGTCTCCTGGTGTTTGAGGCCGGATTTCTTGTGATTTCTGACTCTATTTCTTTTGTTAGTGGTCCTGGAAAACACACAGACACTTCTGTCACACATCAGACTTTTCAGATTTTTCCAAGTCACCAAATAATTGCAAGAAAATACTTTAAAAAGGAATGAGGAAGATTCTCTTAGACCGTGTTGGCTTTGAGAACTGTGGCAGATGCTTATGGGCAATTATAGCAATTAGAGAGAAGCAAGGGGGGGGGGGGGGGGGCTTCATAAACTTCAATCTGCTTTATAAGAAAATGCTGGCATCTTTAATACTGAATGTGTAGATGCTGTTTGGAACAGTTTGACTCTTGTCTGGTGGGTTAGTTTTTTCTAAGCTTGTAGGTTGTACATTACTTAAACGCTGAAGAGTCAACACACTTTGCCCGCTTCAAAATCATCCAGTCTGCTCTGATTGGTCAGCTGACTGGTCACCACTGAGTGCTCATTCTTGGTTTGCAGAGTGTCAAACCCACTATGCAAGTCTTATGTGAAGGATTGGAAGACTGAACTACAAAGAGGGTGCGTTATGCAGTTCAGGAGTGCAGCTCTTTTGTGGAATAAAATAACTCCCTTTGGTCTTGACTTCGAGTTTGTAAGTTTGCAAATCTTTTAAATGCACAAAAAAGCCAACAGCCTAAAGGAAAGGTAGGACCCCCAACAACCATAATACAATCCCATTATGTTTTTCTATTGCAGCTGAACACCCAAACCTTGTAAACCAAGAACATTTGGGTAGATTTTTATAGACCAGTATTCAGTATAGACTTATAAGTAGTATCAGATTCTTTGTTATTTGTATAAATTGTTTGCCATCCTGCAACTAGTAACTACAACCAATGCAACATTTTAAATACCTAACGTGTATTTAGTGAGCTTGTTTTGTATTGTACTTATCAAAGTCCCCAATGGGAATTATCCTACTTACTTACCCAGGCTAAGAAAATCAAAGACTTTGTGCATGGTGTATTTCCTGTTAGAGGCATGATCTTCCAACCTCAGAACCAGAATCTGTTCTCTGCTGAAGACAGTCAGCCAATCCATTAAGTATACAATGTACAGGCCAACTTGCAATCTCACCTGTGGGCACAAAACAAAGAAACCAATGTGAGATAACCAAGTTCTGTCCCAGAAACTCCCTCCATCGCAGACGGACATGGTGCTTGCATGATCTTTTTTTTTAAAAAGAGGAATACAAAGGGAGGTTTTTTCAACTTTTCTTTCATCTTCCCAATGAATTCAGCTGGGTAATGCTAGACACTGTGTGGGCATCCAAACATGTGCAGGTAATATGTGCTGTTCATCATGTTGAGTAGTTAAGGAATATGAGAAAAATTAAGCTACCTCTGGAGTCAGCAACCTGCATCACCACCTGCCAGTGAACCATATCACTTTATAGCTCTACTTTGTGCCACTTACTTTGGTCAACTACTTCCAATTTTAAACATAAAGAAAATGTGATCATTCTAAAATGAGATGGTGTTTTGTTCTGCTTTCTTTCATATAAGAGTAATTGAATGTTGAAATCTTTATTACATTACTTTATTACAAACATTACTTGTTTGTTGGCCAAACAAGTAATGTTTATTCTTTTGAGGATGAAACTCAATATCAAAAGTTATAGCTCTTTGCAAAGCAACTGGGATAAACTAAATGATTTATGTATTTTTGCCTTTTTGAATAAAACAAAAGGACAATTTTAAATAGATGATTACAACCTAAACACAATAAACTTGGTACAACATTGTTAGATAATTGTGCTCTCATTCTTATTTTTATTTCTTCTTGTTTATCTTCAGTCTCTAATCTGAGCTCAAAAACTTTATCAACGAAATACAGGAATGTGAGACTGTTGTAAGGACAGCTGTAATCCTTTTCAGCATGGACTAATAACTGATATTCATGGATGGGCATTTAGGCCAGCTGCAGAGAGCAAGCATGCTCTCACAGGGCCATGATGCTTGTCAGAGGCAGTTGGAGAGCAGGACCTCTGAATACAAGGCAGTCTATACACAGAGCCAAAAGAGGACTGGCTGCTCTCCTTCTCCCTTTCCCATGCCGTCTGCCTCAGGGTACTGTGGGAAAAGCTGGCCAAGGGCCTAACACTGGGGCCCTGCACTGCCTGACACTATAAGACTTGGCCTGTGAGTGAGACAGAAGTTCATAGCACTGCTAAGCTAGGCTTTGTTGTGCAGAGAAATGCTTGAAACGTTTGACTGCTCCAAAAGGGCTGCCAATCCTTTACAATAAGGTCTGTCCGGCAAGCTTTAGCATGTGCTGATGAAGTGAGGATTTCACTCCATCTGTCTTTTTCACTCCTTTTCTACTCCTCCCTTCCCACCAGCTATTAAACTACTCGCTAAACGCTGCAAGACAAAAGCAGGAGGGAGGGACCACTCACTGGCATGGCGTTGTTGATGGTAGTATTGTACACACAGGAACGCATTGTGTACTCCGTAAGGCACCCCTCGAATAGCTGCAGCGACTCTGACACCTTCTCGTGGAAATCTTCTGCAGACTTGTTGGCAATACCAAAGTACAGGTAGTCAGAGTACAGCCTGTAAGACAGCGGAGGTAAACGGATATGAAGGTGAGTTAAACGCAGCTTATTGCTTCAGGTTGCTTAAGATTTAATCCAAAGCTAATGATTTTAAACCTATTGTTGTCTTCATGCATTAAAAAGCAACACTCCCTGGAGCAACACAGGAACAGATCAAAGCAGTTGACAGTAAACAAGGTGTTACTGCAGTGTTAATAGCAGAAAATTATTCCAGTGCTATAAAGTGTATCTGAAATAGCAGCTCATCGTGCAGCCGCTTGATTTAAAAAAGAAAAGAAAAAAGTAAACAAAAACATATAAGGGTGGTATCTTTATCCAAGCATTTTTCTTTAAATAATCAAAATAAACCAAAAATAACTTTGTGAACTTATAATGAACATACTGCGGGGTTTTTCTGTATATGACGTTCCCTCCTACCAATAAAGCCTTTAAGCAAAATAAATGTTGGAGTTGTGTAAAAGCTCAAACGCTATTTAGTTAGGGACATTACAAAGTGTTTGTATTGAGGACAGCCCAAGGTTGTAAACTAATTTAATATGATAAAAATGGTGTGGTTAATCTAACTGAGCTTGTAATTTATTTTCCTTTGAACAGTTTTTGAGAAAGGTTGCACAGAAAGTTAGAGAGAGCACGCTCTGATGTTCTTTCAGGTAAAAATAAATATTGGAAATCCTTGAAAAAGAAAACCTCTCGTGTGTTCTGTAGTGAGCTTCCTACGTGTTTAACAAAAGCATCATCATCATGAAACTTGTGTGATTGCAAGTCTGATTAAAATTCAACTCATCTTGCATGATAGCGTGGATTTTTTTTTCTCTCCTTTAAACCACAAAAGCATCTGTCTGTGGCAGCATTGTAAACAGTTGTGATAGAGTTTCAGCAGCGTATCATTACTGGCACTCTGGAGTAGATACATAATTGAGGGCAGCGAAGCAGAGAGTTCTCCCACCTTTCTACAGGGTCCCTGAGCATGACAATGAAGCGTGCATCGGGCTGCAGGGCATGGATGAAGTCTTGGATAAGGAAAGGAGGCTCCCCCTCTGTGGTGTTGTCATAGAAATACACCCAGGCGTTGTTATCCCACATGGTGGATGCGCTGGCTTCGCCTGCAAGATACACCCACAGTGGTTGAAATGAAAACAAACACGCAGACCATCAGACTCTTAAAATAATGCAGACAGAGAGTTAAAGCAAAACACTTGTACAAAGACGTTTTGACTGTTTTCATTCCAGTTGATTATACTATGACTCATGTTTATGTTTTTGTAGATTTTCAAAGCCGCAGAGTGGTTTAACCCTTCCTTTCTGGGAAACACAACCAACATAATTTCTCGAACATTACTAAGCATGATTTATATTTCCTGAAGAAGCCAGAATGACTAAAGTGAATGCAGAATTCTATGATTATTTTCTTCTGCAGCTGCAGCTGCAAAATGATTCAAATGTACACATTAACAACACTGATTAGATTAACTCCCACAGAGTAACGTTTTCACCCAAACTTTCCATTCAAATTCCGGAATAACCAGTATAAACTGATGAATTCCATTCATTTTGTGTCTTTGAAAAATTAAGATTGAGTTATAAATATAACCAGCTTTGTTTCAGCTTCCTCACACAGTTGCCTCTAAAGCACAGGTGTCAAAGCCTGGTCCTCGAGGGCCGCTGTTCTGCAGGATTTCAATGTTTCCTTCTTCAACACACCTGACT
>JBBBVU010000023.1:8648997-8662579 GCA_037177055.1 Atherinosoma microstoma | reverse complement strand
TGTGTGTGTGTGTGTGTGTGTGTGTGTGTGTGTGTGTGTGTGTGTGTGTGTGTGTGTGTGTGTGTGTGTGTGGGCGTGGCTTTCGCTCTGTTCTAACAGGTTCCTTGGACAGCTGCAATTCATCTACTCATCCCACCTACAGTATATCTACCCCAGTCCATCCTTCATTCAAGGCCAGATTGTTGACCTAACAACAAGTGGTATTCTGGTTTAGTGCATTTTTGAGACCTCGTCTTGTTTGCGTTGCCAGGCCTAATCTGTGTTATCCCGATCAAAAACCTTCTGAAGCCAAGAACATTCTGGATCTGGTCATCATTCAACAATCCTCACCTTCTGGTCCTCAGCCAAGCCTGCATCCAGAGCACCTCCAATATCAGCCCAAGATCTTTCTGTCTGCCCGCTTGACATTCCCACCACTCCACCAGTTTCACCGGACTCTTCCCACAACCCAATAAACTTCTTTGTTCTTGCAGCTCATGATTTTCTGTATGCTCTTTGGGTCCACTATATTGCCCTTGAGACAATAGAGTTTCTTACTCGAAAATAATCCTCACAATCATTGACAAAAAATAAATAAAAAATACAATAGCTTGCAGAGATCTGTACTCTTTGAGTGCTTCTAGTTTATCCATTTATTCAAAACTGTCATTATCACAGATTTATTGTAATGAGCTACTGTTACTGCAAGAAACTGAAACTGAAATATAAATGTCTGGCTAATTTCCAGTGAAATAACTATGTGCTTTGGTAGAGCTCTTTGGTAATATGTTTCGGTAATGCTCTACTATTTCCCCATCACTTCAGCATTGTCCTCCCATTCCCCTGTCTTCTTTTCAATCTATCTTTCAAACCGTTTAGGCTAATTTAATGCTAAAAAGCAACCATGTTGGTACCTAATTGGAAGCCCAAGTACAGTGGTTAAAACATAAACTTAATTAACTTGAATGTGAAAAGGGAAAAAAAGGGAAATGAGGGACCCTGGGGACATTTTTTTAGACCCTCACATGACTTCATACTCCAAAATGTAGAATTTTCAAGATGCATTTATCTTAAATTGATGGAAAAGCTTCAATAGGAACTGTTCCGAGTTCAGAGCCTCATGACATGGAATGACCAGAATATATATTATAAGATGCTTTTGCAATTTCACCTGTAGAAACAGAAAAAAGGACACTTGGATATACAAATGTGGCAAGCAATCCCAGTCATTCCCTATTTGCTCCACAGCCATAGCCTATGTAGTCTGTTAGGGTGTCTGATTGGACAAAGACAACAGAGGACCACTCCGTCCCTCCTGAGGCTTCCCTTTCTCTCATTGGTCAGCACAAAATCCTTTTGTTTTGGCTCTCACGGCTGAAAATCCCGCATCTCATGAGTGGGAGCTAAATCCTCCTTTATCAAACACCCCAAAAGACCTTTGTCTTAACAGTTTAGAATAGAAGCCATATTATTAAGTGTTTGACATGTGATCAGATTTTCTCTGTAGTTTTGTTTAAGGATATTTCCCCCAAATTATTGGTGCTTCTAAGCACCAGCGCTCTTTCTGCCACTTAAAGTAAAAATGAGTCCAGAATGCATAGTGACCCATTCATTCTCTATACGGGCAGCGGGCGCCTCTTCGCTGAAAGGAGTCCGTTATATTAGTGATGTCTCCGGTTGTAGGCTATACAGGGAACACACACATACATACAGTCAAATCAGCCAAAAAACTTTTCCATCTCTGCGCCCGCTCCTTCCACAGACATGCAGCCAGAAAACCGAGGGCATGAACTTCACCCACACGCCGTAGACAATAACAAATTCCGGGACAAAAGTAAATAAATAAATAATAAACACGAGGAAATGAATGAAAGGACATGGACAATATCACAGTGTTGAATTAAACCTACCATGAGTTTCGTGCGCTCACACGACCACCCGGATCAAACAACTTCTCATCGCCGGCTCGTGTAAATCCATCCCGGTCACCGCTCACGCGGTTAATAGCATTTGTAAGCCTGTGTATTTATAATTATTCCCTTTCCTCCGCCGGTGATCGCATGAGAGCAAGTTGCAGTTGTCTGCTGTGTGAATGTCTGAAGCTCTCCGATATGAACGGTGGGAGTCTTTCTGAGTCTCTCTGTGTCTCCGTCTTTACTGGTGGGGCGGGTGAGGGTGAGGGTTGAGCTGGGCACACGAGGGAGGGAGCGCAGGTCCCCCCCCTACCAACGACTACAATACGAGATAATCACATCCGCTAGAATACTGGGAGAATACTTTTTTTCTTCACAAAACACACATTTAAAGGGCTAATTCGTATAAAATTAAGGAACACTCAACCTATTCTCGCCACTGAGTCACGCACGCGTTTATTTATAGATTTCAGTTTCAGATTTCTTACTCCACCCCATTACGATGAAAGTGAATGTCGTGCTCCACAGGGTTATTGAATAGGCTAATACAACTACAAATCACTTCTTCTTTTTTTTAAAGTGAAGCCAAGACATTTTATTAATCAATTTATTTGAGATAAGGGTTTTGTTGTGTTTGGATTTCGTCTTTTGATTTGGGACCTTTTTCCCTTCGTTTTTTTTTGTGTCCTTTGATTTTTGTGAGCCTGGTATCAGTTGTCCTGTCTCCGTTGCTTTGGTAAAGCTCCTGCACTGTCTTTCCAATATTGGTCTTCATCCTCCTCCCTTCTTTGTTTGGTTCCTCCAATCATTCATCTCAACATTATTCCTGCAACCATGCCAGTCTCACCGGCAAATGCATAACAAGAACACTTGTTAGCATGTGGAAAACACTACAAATATGAGATGACAATGAATAGGATATTATTGTACAACAGGACAGCATGAGTATCACTTCATGGGTACCACCATCCATGTTAAGGCAGCAAAATTGTGCATCTCTTAAAACTACCCAGTATTTTCAACATCTAACGCTGACCATATAGGCTACTTCTTACCCCAATCGTTCCTGAGTGAGAACAAATCAGAAAAGTAATCAATTGTGAGTAGTGGAAAGGAAATGAAGTGAAAGAATAGTGAAAAACATTGTGCAGGACAGTCTCAAACTAGCAATTTCATGTGTGATTGTCCTTGTACTAATGGCATCCATCAATCTCCTCCTTTGAGGTCAGCTGTTGTAGGAAAATCAGCATTACCACCACAATAAATTTAAACATGTTGATCACTGGAATGATAACTGCTTCTGAACAGGGAAATGTCACTCTGACTTTTTTAGCCTAATTTTGTGCATTTATGTTCAATGTTTTGTCACGAGACTGTCTTGATGAATCCAATTTAAGACTAATAATGAGGTTTAGAAAAAGAAGAAGAAGAAAAGTCATTTTAAACAGGTGATATTGGGTGATTATTATCATGATTTGGTACAAAAGCCACAAAAGGCTGAGCGTTTTAGGAAGAGAAGATGCTCATAAAATCCTCTGTTTGACAACAAATGCATAAAGAAAATTACAGAATTATTTAAAGCAATACTCCTCAAAGAAAATTCAGAAGAGATTTACATTTTCTCTGTCTATGCTGTATAATATTATGAAGAGAATCTCGATGTCAAGGCATCTGGCGGGGTTGCAGTGAGGGCAAGGACACAAGGTAAACCTGGACATGATATCTGATCCCTCAGATGGCACTGCATGAAGATCTGTCATTCATAAATAGCTGATAGAGCCACATGGGCAAAGGATTTTTGTGGGAAAGCTTTATCAGGCCCAAGACCACACTTTAATGTGCAAGAAAAGAAGCCATATGTTAATCTTGCCCATAAGGTGGGTTGACTTCTCTGGGCTCAGAGGGATCTAGGATGAACCATCACACAGTGGACATTTATAGTGTGGTCAGATTAATAAGTATTCAAGAACAAATGGATGTTGTGTGCTCAGGACAAAAAATGAAATAGGAGCGTCCAGACTTATCATCAATGAGTCCAAAAGCCAGGCTCTCTGATGGTAATATAGTCCTATAAGCAAAACTTGTATCCTCACATTCTGCACACATTACAAAGAAATGACTGAGGAAGAGAAGGGTACAGGCACTGGGCTGGCCTACCTGCAGTCCTGACCGTTTGACCAATGATGAGAATGTGTGGAGAATTTTGAGACAGAAAATGCTAAAGGAAAACCCTGCACTTCTGGGAAAACAAAACAAAGTCAACATTTAACTGCTTCATATCCTCAATACCAGAATGTCTTTCAAGTTTTATGAAAAGGAACAGTCGCGTTACAAATGGGAAACAAGTGCTTTTTTAGGAATGTGTTGCAGGTCAGGAATGCAGGATCTCAGCAAATGTTGTGAAATATTCAAGCAAAAACACTGATTTGGGGTGGATTATTAAATGGAGCTCCTGCGGGCACTGGGTCAGGGTCATGCTTCCGACGATGTTTTTATGCAGATTCTGATGTTTGATTTGTATTTTCAAAAATCAATGGTGATATAAAGGAAATATTTATGTTTGTTTTAAAAAAATGAGAAATAGACAATTTATGGTTCACTTCTGAGTTTCAGAAATTTCCGTCTCATTTAATCAGCTGTTTCTACTTGTAGAGTAGGAACATATCCAGTGCAGCTTACATGATTCAATGATTCTATTACAATGTTCTTCATTTCCATTTTAAAAATCCAGAAGAACTCTTCCTATTTTGCCCTGACATGTGGTCAGTGCTACTGGTTTGGTTTGTTTCTTCTCCTCTGAGATTCTGTTTTCAGCTAGCAACCTCAACGGCTGTTATTATTGTTATTATCTGTTTATTAGCCTGCAGCCATGTGTAGCCAAGCCAGTACAGCCACATTCTGACAGCATTATATTGGCTTGTTTATTTGTGCCAGCCAAGTTAATAGACCGTGTCTAATTCATATTTTCATATTAGCTGAATTTCAACTGTTTTCTTTAAACTTATTTGTCAATTACAAATAGAAGCAGCTGCAAAGGACAATGGATTTGATTGAACAGTCAAAACAATTTACTTCCCTATGGCTTTTCCCAAACAGTGGGGAGAAAAGTGGAAAATGCTGGTACTTTGGATTAATGGAAAGGATGCACATCTATAAGTGGGTTCATCATCACCACATCATGAGTCACCTAGATACAAAAAATAAACAGAAACGGTGCAGATAGAGTAATGCTTGTTCTGTGTCCAGCTGTCTGTCTTGGTGATCTTTTGCATCATTTCACATCTTTTTAACGTCTTTACTTTTGTCATTTTGTGTCTAATTGTAATGAGTCTGAATTTTACACATCTCTTTTTGCCATTTCATTTTTGTTTTTGTACTGTGGCTCTCATTCTGAAATTGCTTTACCTTCCTTGGATAGGATCGAGAGTCCTCTTTTTTCACTAAAACCCAGGGCCTTTGCCCAAAATTCCGTGGTTTCAGTGGACGGGTAGTTGAGTTGCAATACAGCAAAGCCAAAGCATTCCCAGATGGATTAAACTTAGTTGAATGTCACAATCAAATGACTATCAACTGAAGTTCATCTCCAAAAATAAAAAGAGTTTAGACAAAAAATGAATATATTTGTGACCTATTTTTTGCAGATTTAAGTCTTAGGTCCTCTACGAAGCAGTGGACATGGAGCCCGTGACAAAGGAACAAAGAGTAACAGACTTATTTTTTGGCTTTAGAATGGATTTTTTTGCCAGTAATAGCTCTACTTTGTTGAAATAATTATAGTAACCACAGAAGGAGGAATAATGCCCATTGTATTTATTTTAAGCTCAAATCTCAGAGACAGATGGGCAGAAAATGCTGCTGGCAAATGAAAAACAATGTGGTTTCTTTTCTCTCTTTTATTTAGTTGAGTTGACCCTCTTAAGCTTGCTATTAACTGATCTTACATTTCTGTAAGCCTTCACCCTTGCAGTTTAGAAACGGCTGAACTAAATCATCCATCTAAATCCAGTACTTTTAAGGTCTCTATGGGAATATCACTGGATGAAGATGATGTCTTTTCCTCAGACAGAAAGGCAGAAGTCAAAGTCAGTTTAAATAATGGGATTCTTTTTTTCTCTTACTGTCTCATCTCACCCTAATTTTTGCAATGAAGAGGTCCCACGAGATGTGGCACGCAATTCATCCGGATGATTCAGAGTTTCACAATTGACTGATGACTGTACAGCATGTGGCCACAATTCTGTCTGCAAGTTTCATTTAGGAACATGCTCAGCAGGGAAATATGCTGTCTTACCGTTATGTTCCTGCTGCCCAGTCAGTGATCATCATCACTGTGATGTGTCTGGAGTTTTTCAGATACTAGTTCCATAAGTCTGCAACAGCTATTATTGCCAATATACTGCAGATCCTTTTGTTTATTGCAATGAACAACTAACCCAAGGGAGATAATAAGTTTTCAAGAATTTTAATCTCTTTGCAATATGAGTTTTCTGTCTTATTTCTGAGTTTTACATCTTATTGACTAAAAAGATCATATGATTGAATGAGTTGAATAAGGGCAGGTTATCTCCTTAAAAAAAACATTCAAAGCAAATGGGTATATGACTCTGCCTGTAGTTTGCCCAAAATCTGCAGTCATAATGCCTCTCAACAACAGCCAACAGAGAAGAGGAAACTGATATAAAAAGTTTATGGTCTAGCTTTTTCTTTATTATCTCCATGTTTCAAGCTAAGAAAACTGTATGATGAGGGTTTCATTTGAATTATTCAAACTGGGCCTTTGTTACTACATGCATGCCACTAGTTTCACCTTTGAGACCGTTCTAGGGAATTGAGAATCTCAGCTGATTTACTTTCCCAGTTCTCTGTTTCATCTTCCTTTCCCATCATTATTTTTTCAAAAATGACACATTCGTCACCTCTTACTACGGTATTGGTAGCTAGAAAATGACATATTGTGGCAGTTTTCTGTGGCACCATTGTACTATAATGCAAAGTAATGTTAGTGGGGTACTGTTATAAAATTCCTCACCTCAAGTCAATGACATAATCACATTTACAGTCGGATTTCTTTATCCAAAAAATAAAACATCAGACTGTATAACTCAGTTCACATTTATGGGGTTCTTTGACCAATCTGGAGGCTTAAATAGAAGAGTTTATAACATTGCAAAGACCTCATCAGGACAGTCAAGTAAGATTTGAAGTAACAGCATTTGCACATGCCTGTTAGTGAGGGGGTGGAAAAGGATGTCTAATAAAATCAAGTGGGGGATCTTTCAAGGTCAGAGTTTATGCTGACCCCATGTTTGAATGATTCACATTATTCTTAATACAGTATGCTTCCAGTATTTTTGGTCATGAAAACTGGATGGACTGTTTTGTCATCTGTGTAAAAGTGTTATTTGTTAAGTTTGGTTTCAGTTCTCTGGAGCTCAGGCAGCTGCTGCTGGGCAGGCCTTTCAGGCCACACTGTTCCTCATCTATTTCATTTCATGTTGTGTGCATGTGTGTGTGTCAAGGCTGAGCTCTCATTTCCTTCTGACCATATATTTGCTTTACCACTGATATAAGGACTCGGCAAAGATTATGGAACGTGATTTTTGAGGATGGAGTAATGGTTTATTTTATTCAACTCTCACTGATCAGATTTTTTCAAATCCTGCCATAAAATTATTGTGTTGTTTTTTTTTTCACTTGTATTTTCTTCAAGTTTTATCCTTTTATCAATGTTTTTTCCTTGGTTTCAGGGGATTCTCTGATGACTTAAGCTGATGTGTGCCCTCAGTTCGGATCAAAAGGGAAAACATATTAACTTGTGTTAATCTGCTTTAATCTATCTAAGATATTTAACAGAACAATCAGAGGGAGACATCGGTACCTGATGCCACAGTGAACAGTGCTACCTCAGCGCTTCAGCAAACTGGGACTTTCGATTGAATCTGCCACACTCCATTGTCTTCATCAAACCTCACTGTGCTTTGGATGCTGCCCTTTTTCTGTCAATAGATGAATAGAAAGATGGAATATGTCTCTTGCAAGAGTCAATGGAATCAATAAACCACATAGCATGTGGACTAAGCTGAGCTAAATGAATCATTGGAGGAGAAACAAGGGATTTCCTCCTTGAAATACACAAGTGATTTATGGGGGCCCTGCTATGTTCCTCATAGAAAAGGACTTTTTTTTCTTGAAGGGGTTCCTGAAGAAAGCTCATACAGCTGGTTTCTGGAGCACTAGACAGGATACCATACATTAGTTTACCAGGCAGGGTCACAACCAATTTTCTATAACAATACAAACACACTAGAAACACATACGTTCCCAACACTTAGAAATTGTTTGAAAAACAGCATGAAGAACACATTTAAATGCATGCACACACATAAAAATAAAGAAAAAAGAGGCGCTCTAAAAATGAGTTGATTGGTGAGAAAGCTGAACAAATCATTTATTTTACTTATAGGAGACCTTCAGGTCTGTTTTCAGCAAGATTACACAAAAAAAAACATGCATAATGATTTCAATGTCATTGGCTGCATATAAATGTAGAGCGCTTTTGATCCAATCGAACATACAATCAGAATGGAATATATTGTTAACCTCAGCTTATCCATCAGCCTCAATTTAAGAAAATTCTCAATCCAATTGAGAGAGGGGTGGTTTAATTCTTTTCCGGATCAGATCAGCAGGAAATAACCATATATACACTCATTCCAGCACATCTGCACATGCTTGAACCACACAGGGATTAGGTGATGTAGTGAGTTTCATGGAAGACTCGAAAAATGGTGGTGGCAAAAAGAAGTGAACTGCGATGGATGCAATGTTTTTGTTGAAAACTGAAGGTTTATGGAGCATTTCGATAGTCGATAGGCTCGAAATGAAAGAATAGATATTCTTCACTGTCTTATTCTTCCAAATAGGTAAACATTGCACATGTGAAAAGCATTACCATTGTATTAAATCTTTCTATCATGTAAACACACAAACCTATCAGCAGGAATTTTCAGTTTGATTTCAATAGCGTAGATCAAATATTTGTCCATTTAACGTAGATATTGAATTTTGGTTCAGTCCTGGTTCTTGGTTTTCAAAAGCCTTTCTTTGTCATATAGTTTAAAATAAAAAAAGCACATCCTCATTTTTGGGACCATGGCCAGAGAAAACAGCCAAACTAAACACCTTCATAGTTGCGCTCATTTTGAATACTGTTTTAAGTATATGATTACCCAAACACTATTCCTTTTTTTTTTTTTTCTACACCATTTAACCAATTAGATCTAACAGAATCCTCACAATATATCTATCCAGGACCTGTACAGGCAGAGGAGAACATGGAAACTGCACATAGGAGAAAGCACTGGTTGACCAGAAGGTTACAGTGACAGGTTACCTTCTTGCTGTGGGGCATTTTCACTGTCAACATTAATGTCAAAAGTCACCAAATTACTTTATCTGTATTCAGCACCAAGTCTGATAAGAGGTCTAAAAAATCAGTCAGAAACTCAGAGTAAGGTCAAGGTGGGTGATAAACTACTGCTAGTAGAGTTGGCTTCTCTGGTTTCCACTTTTGGTGAGACTTGGAGTCAAGTATTGAAAGGGATTATAACTCGGTCTAGGACTGATAAATAGCACTGATTGGAAGATAGATGCCACAACTCCTCCTCAGCCCATAGTTCTAGGAACACTGAAATTTAAATGATCATGTGGAGTAGATTCATTAATACTAACACGGTCCTCCCGCTGCAGCCAGGTTTCTGTAAGACAAAATATATCAATATAACGATCACCAATCAGGCCATTGACCAACAGACTTAGACGAGAGAGTTTATTTTTGTTGTTTGTTCTGTGAAATGTATTCTTGTGATTTTTATGATTATATCTTTATCAAATGAAGCAGAATTTCCTGTGTTTCTGACAAACTTAATAGTTTAGTTTTAGGTCATCGACATTTAGTCCAACAAAGCCCAAGACTTCTGAAAATTATGGAGGACTTTATCATTCTATGACCCTTTTTTTAAATTTATCAAAACACCTTTAAATTAATCACATCTGAGCCTAAAAGTATTCAGCATTTGGGCTTTACAAAGTTATCAAACAACTTGATTTTTAACAGGCTTCAGGAGTTCACTGAATGGAAACAGCCTCAGTGTGCTCCTTGTCCTTGAGCTCACCCGCTTTCAAGATTTAAATTGAATTCTGTCTGAAATCACATGTTTTCTGAAAATATCAAAAGAAAATAGTACATCTTTGTTTCCAAAGTGGACACGGTACAGACAGTTATCAAAGCCTAAGGAATGCAAGATGATGGACAAATATTGAATTCATGGGTTATTGAGGTTTTATTTCATGTGCAAAAGTATTGCAGATTTTCAGTCATACAGGTTGTAATAATCATAAGAGATTGAATACAGGCAACTGGACTTCTTTTTCTTGGTTCTCAAAGACATTTCCCCTCTCACCCAAAAGACTTATTCAGTTCCAAGAAGTTCTTTCTTTAATCTTTTTTGCTATGTTTACAGTGCTTCATGGTTGTTATTATTGTCACATCCTTCCACATGGGCATCTGGACCGTGGGAATATAATTATTCTCCTATCAGTGAAACCCGTTTATCAAGTTAGCCTGGAAAAAATAAAAATGTCTAATAGGCGGATGTATTTCTAAAATTGGTAATGGGACAAATTCTCTTTCAATGGACAAGAAACACCTCAGGAATTTTTTGATTGCATCACAGTGTGCAACAAACCTTGTTAGACTGAGACAGTGGGTTTAAATAAGACAACAAAAAAATATGAACACCAACTGAGACACCAAAATGAGCCGAGACAGCTGGAGGTAAATCAGAGTATGTATAACTTTCCCTCCATTTAAATTTTCTGGGGATTTAATGAGATTTTAAATGGCATGTTCATGAGAATAAACTCCAGACTTTAAAAGATTTATAATGAAGTAAATGCTACACAGCAGCGGAAAGCTGTCAGTCAGATCTGGATTATTTTCAGCTGTTGGCTTGGCGTGTTTTGTTACTTGTTTGACAGGAAACAACCAAACTGCTGTTGGTTCAGTCGCCGCAGAGAAGTATTTTTGTGATGTTTACATTTGTACCACAGGAGACCATACAGGGGCTTTTGAAGTGGTGCAGAGCTGTGAAATCTGCACTGCATTTTTGCGTGCCAGAGCATGGGATGCACATGTTATTTTTCATTCAACTCCCTTCAAGTCCTGTGGTCAATGTTTCAGGTGAACCTCAGGGGATCATGTTCCCCCTGCTTCAAATAAAACAGTCTGATAGCAAATGCAGATTTCACCTTCCTGTCCTGCTGGTTGAACTGATGCAGAGTGGGAGAACAGAATTAAGAGCAAATGAGAAATGTTTTCAGCTCAGAGCTGTGGGGTGGTTTTTCCACTAATCAATATCAATTTCCATGCAAATAAGTGTGATTAAAGCTGATTAGACAGGCATAAGTCCTAACTGATGTTCTGGTCACAGATCAAACATAGATAATTGGTTTAACTCAAAAGATTCACACTGTGCATATATTACATCAACAGCAGAATAACGTCCTTACCCTTTTCATTTAATTGTGGTGAAATGAACCTGGTCCTGATGGGTCTACATGCAGACGAATGCTTCTCTGAACCAGCAGAGTGCCTAGCACAGCCTTTTTATTAAATATGAATACCAGCATGTCAAACTTAAATTTTATCTTATTGTAGAGGTCTATGATCAAAGAGCATAGGGTCGTAAAGATCATGAAAGCAAATGCACTGTATTATTGGAGGAGTATTGTATGTAGCCTACTTATAAAGCTTTAGAAGCTATCAGTTGTCTAAATGTCAGGAAAAGTGATAGCAGGTGCTCTGTAATTCTGCACAGCAGGCTGTTCATAAGGAGCGTTAGAAGTAAATGGGGGATAAAAACCCTTACTAGCTTTACTTTCTGTGTTTTTAAAACTACTCTAATGAAATATGTTTAGATTTAAACAAGTTAAAGTAAATACTTTGTATTAAATCTGTCCTCCAGACGTTTTTATCCGTTTGTGACTGTCAATCAATACGTCAAACCTATAGGAGCCTGAATGACACAAGGTAAACTAACTAGAGGGGCAGTACAGTTTTCCATTCGTAACTGTGCCTCTTCATTTTTTTTAACTTCACAGCGAATGTTGAACCTTGCTCTAAAGCATAACATAGTAAATTGAATAAAACTAACATTTTCTCATATTTGTTGAAATGGCCAATGGTCTGATAATAATGCGTAAGTAAAATCATCTTTAAAAATATTCTGGTTTCTTGGTTCTTCCATGTACCTCTAATAAGATTTGTTTACCGTCCTGGAATAACAACAACCAATATGACCCAGAAGTCTGTGACCACTGTGCATGCACAGTTGAATGGTTTCAGCTCAATGTGGCCATGTAATTGGAACACTGTCCGTGCTCCAGTAGCTACATATGTAATGGGAGGATAATCGAGTTTTTAACCGAAATACATCTGACACCTTGATGCTGTGCACTGTGGGAGAAAACCTACATGACAGACAACTGCTCCTAACTTCTTCTGTAGGACTTTCTTTGTAGTTTCATTGACCCAGAGTCAAGATGAATGCTGAATTGTTCTTATTTCCATTAGCAGCAGCAACAGCAGAAGCCGACGTGACAGAGCAACAGCGCTGAGATATGCACACACTCATATGCACACACACGTATGCACATACAATAAACATAAGCAAATGAAAATGTACATGAACATATTTGCCAAATAAATCACTCTTTTGTTTCTTTAAACATCCAGGTTCCCAGTAGCTATTTTGACCATTCTAATTTACTTTGAATTTGGCTTTGAACCTACCGAATCTGATGTAATGCATGGAAGAAGTGGACTTTTTTTCTTGTGTGACCACACCTTTCTGTAACACTACAGTAGAAATCCTTTCACCATAGCTGGTGTGTGTTCACAGTTCTCACTTTTTTCAGTCACTTGTGTTTTGTCCATTTGTGCCTCAGATGTATGTTGCTGGACCTTTGGCTCATTTATACATGTGATGTGGCTCCATGACTGACTGAATGTACTGTTTTTTCCATCTGTATTCTTTTTTTTTTTTCAATCTGTACCCCATATGATTATGCATCACCACACCTTGTCTTTACCACTGCTATTTTGTCATGACCTTTTTGTGTTTTGAAGTCTTACCAATTGGTTCAATGGTTTTGGAGTATGTGGTTTTGCTGGTTTTGTAGTAACATGTTTCTGTGCCATACATTTCTCTGTTAGCCGGGCTTTGATGTTGCCAGGTGCTTTTGCTGCTCTCTTTGACAGCTCTTTACAGATAAGCAGGACAGTTTGAGTCCATCTTACCTTTGTTCAAGTAAATCAATGATGTCATCTCAGCATGTTGCAGATGCTCAGCAGGTTCAAGTAGAAACCTGTTCCATTTCTCATAGTTCTCTCCAGTAGTTTTTTCACACTTCATACTTCATAACATTTCTGCAGTCTTAACATCATGGACTACAGGAGCACTGGGACTATGTGAAAAGGCTTGTTGTGGATAGTGACCAGCAGCTGTTGGTCATTTTCAATCACTACTGGCCTGCCATATATGTAGTCGCGGAGGCATCTGCATGACCACTGCATGTCCACTCTGCATGTCCATTCTTCCTCGAACGTCTCCACTCTGTATATTCGGCGT
>JBBBVU010000023.1:8622456-8634221 GCA_037177055.1 Atherinosoma microstoma | reverse complement strand
AGTTATATAACTCCGCTAAGGGCGTCACCATAGCAACGCCTTAATCAACTGGTTCAGGTCAGCTGGCTTTTGACAGGCGAATGAGAGAATCGCGTTGCAGCATGGAACGTTTGTTTAGCATGAAAAGTACATCGAAACAAACATAAAATAGTTCCTATACTTAAATGTATTTAGCAAGTTTTGTGTAAAAAAATAATAATTTGTTATGAAATGTTTACCATGTGGGACCATGGTATAAGCGGATTAAGCAACTCGGACCCGCGCATCATACGGTTTTAATGCACTTCGGGGAGGAACACTACTCCGCTGCACATCGTGGTGTTTTAGACTCCGCGTCGTTGTCCCTCGTTGTTTAATCCTTACATACCAGTTGGTATGAATAATGGGGATAAATAATTGACCAATCACAAATTTCCTTATTTTTGGTGTTAAGTTTATTTAATTGGTTGATTTTAATGTAAGCTTTAAATTAAGATCAAATGTGTTTACATATAAGTTACTCAGAAATGTCCCAAACATCCGTTATTTACACACCAAAAATGCCTATTTCAGAATGATTTTGGATCATATGAGGTAAATTATTCAGTTGGTTATGACTCTGTAAAGTTTTCATTTCAGCTAGTTACATTAATTTTGTGTGTTATTTCAATGGATTGTCTTTGGTCATGCAGAATACAACTCTTTGTGAGTTGTGGGTATATGAGTATTAGAGCCCAGCAGCCTTGTTTTCAGCTAATTGTAATTACATAAGGTCTTTGCCGAGAGCTTTTGCATGTAGCATCGCACCACATTCCAGCTGGCAGCAGTATCAGAGTAATAAAGGTGCAGGTGGGGACCTAAAACAATGAGCTGAAAGTCTCTAAAAGTTTTTGTAAAGAGGAACGAAACTGTTAATTCTTTTCTCAACAAAAATTAACAGTTTCAGATGTGGAGATTCTTTAGGATCAAACTCTTCCGTACAGTGGCTCTTAAATAAATTGATGTAAGCAGCATATGTTTGTCTTTTACATTTACAATTTGTCAAGCATTTGAACATATTTTTAGAGTTTTATCTTTGCTGTTTTCATGTAAAAAAAAAAGAAAAAAAAAAAAAGATAACATTTAACACATTTTCTACATGATACTGTTGTAAGGTGAATCACCATAAATCTTCTCTCATCCCCACAGACTATAACTCTGCTTGAGGTTTGGGCTCAGTTTGAGGCTTTCAGCCTTACTGGGCCAGGACTGACAAAACAAGCTCCCATAAAGCCCTCTACTATGGTTGCAGCGTGCACATCTCTACTGGGCAGAGGCAGGTCCTATTACTGGAAGCAGATGCTCGGGGACCTCCGGCTCACAGATGATTGTTTTTCAGCCTGGGAGGTTAGATAGAGGTATTATAGAGTGGATCCCTCTGGAAAGCACAGCAGAGCTTTACAGCTGCCATCTCCTCTTGCAACCTTGAAACAAAACAAACCTAGAGGCATATCTGTGGCTTTATGACCCAAAGTAAAACTGGTACTGCTTCATCCACTAGACATTTTAACGTGATTGAAACAGTGACCTACAGAAACAACAAATCCCTTTTTATGATAAATTGCCTGTGGAAATGTTAATTGATCTGAAAAGAATGATACTACAAGTTTGGACCTCTTGTACAAAAAATCCTACTGATATATTACATGTTCTCTATTTGCTGAACAGGAATATAATCATATTAGTAACTAAACAAACACAATGTGTCAGTCAAAGCTTATAGGATACAGCTTCTTATAATCTAATGCAGTCATTATATAAAGCTGCATACAAAGCATGGGAATTTTCTGTTGCTTCCAAAATGGATACCAAATCGTTTAACACACACAATAAAATGCAGTTATTCTGCAGTTTAACATACAGCTGCAAAATATGACAGCTTATCAGTTCTGAGTGTAAATGGTGCAGGTTGCCTCCTTCTGAATTTTCCTTTGTGCTTCCCTTTGTGCTATGGGGGAATGCGAGCAGCTCCATCAGTCCAGTGCCAATGAGGCTATTAACAGCACAGAGGATCTAAAAGGTCAGGGTTCCGGTACAAAGTTTACATGGGGTCATTTATTTATTGCAGGTCACATTAAACCAGCAGCACTTTAGCACAAATGCTAATTTGAAAAATGTGACATTGGGTTGAAACGAATTTGCAAAGACAGGTGTGCAGGCCAGATTCTGTGAAGTGTTTAAATCAAAGTGGGGTTGAATAACTCCAGCGAAATAACTGGATGGACATCCATGAGGCAGGTGTGGATGGAGAGAGTGAAAAAGAAGGTGTTTTGTGTACTATGGTGTATAAGATTTATTCAAGAGTTCAATAAGAGCAATAATTGGGAAAATATGACTTTTTTCTTTATAATTGAGATTGCAAAGTTACCCTGAAACATAACAGAATTTATGTTCCAAACTTTGAGCTGTAGGTGGACCCTGTGGCTACCACAAGTCAATGTCCTCTATTGGCTTTTAGTGGGTTTTACAGGAAGCATCGCAGCTTCAAAAGAGGTTATTGTAGACATTAATAGCACTAGTTTCATTAGGATTCCAAGTATCTATACAATTACTGGTGCTGATTCAAATATGAACACTTACCAAATCCTATAGTGGGAAATGTAGGATCCAGTGCTTTTCATGACTAACTCGTATTGAGACTAAAGGGCAGACTTACTAAACTGTTTTTTAATTGGCATGTGGTTGCTAATCAAACACAGCAACACAGTCCCTGCTGCAACACTGTGCCTCAGCTGCATACTGCATTACATGGGCCCAGTCTGTGTAACGGTCTGATGCTATACTAATGCGGTTTCAAAAAATGCACAATGCAATCTTCCCTCAAGCCGTTATATACCAAAATATTTGAGGTTTTAGTCATTTTCAGTAATGAAACATTTGTTCCTCTTGCCCCCATTCTAAGTAGCTCCTAATTGTGCTCCTTCAAACTCAAAACATTTCAACAGCTGTTTAGGGCAGGCAAAACACTTGTAAGGATTATATTCTAAAGCATGCAGATTGATAACTGTATTAGATTTTAGATAGAATAATCACAGATTGATATATAATCAGTCACTCATTCTAGCATCTTGAAGTGTTGGAAGGCTTCTTTCTCTCTTTTTTTCCCTGTCCAACACAGGAGTTTTTGCATATTCCGCACACATTCTTATTCATGATCTTTCCCGTGACAATCATAATTCTGCTTTCTTTCTTTTTTTAGGGAGTCCTTTCAGGAACAATCCCCGCCTCTTCAGACATGTGTGCTGTTGTGTACTTGTGGGACACCAGCCCATGTGCTACTCAACAATGTGCAAACATGAAAAGGCACATCAGGGTAATTGGTGTTCTCCCAGCACACGTCGCTCTGCATAATCACTGTCTCGGTGCTTCACTGGAGGGGCTGTTCAGATCCGACGAGTGGAGGGACAGCGGGGGGGGGGGCAATCAAGGCAATGGCTTTGCTGTCAAGAGCAGATTGAACAAACCCAGAATTCCAGAAACTTGCAGCATACTGTATTAGGTCCCGTCAGAAACATCCCCCAACACCATCACACAAAAGGGTCACAAGCCAAGACCGCCATAGTATTTATATAAGCCCGCTGTGCATCATATAAAATCCCTCTATTTTCCTGCACCCAATTTATTTTCGACACAAATATCCACCTCTTTGTTACCTGCAGGAGAAAAGAACATGTTCCATGTCGAATTTTGATGTTTACTCATTGTAGTTTTACTGCGTGTTTATGGCTATTGCAAAATATCTAAAGCAGGAATTTTGCTACCCTGGGTACCGACTGAGACTGTGAATGCATTGCTTAGACCAGAAACTTTCTGTTTAGACGTGTCTCAGTGAACTGGAGTTGATTGTTAAGAACTTGCTAGCGCATGAATAGATTGATTACATTTTTCTCTCCTTGTGGAAAATCCAACTGTAATATATATCCATAATATCAACAAAGAAGCAACATAATCCAAACAGGCTCTATGGAACTCAATCTAAACATAGTGCTGATATGCTGCTGTGTTTACAATGGTAGGAATGCCAGTTATTGGCTCTTTCAGCAATCCTTTTTTTTTTTTTTCAATGTTTAAACAGCAGTTACAGGCTGATCTGGGTTTTATCACTCACATGCTTGCAAGTTCCAACTTCTTCTGGATTTTGTTTGCAAAGACATGTACATTATGCTCCATGAGATGGATTGCTGCATCACGGGTCATAAACATATACTTAGAATCACCTTGAAAAGTAATTCAGACTCCATGTGGTGTTTCATTCAGGGAAGTTTTAAAAGACGCCCTGCAGGGTTTGTAGTCAAACTTACTGTGAATCTGAATGTTAAAAATGGATCTGTTTTGTCTATCATCATAGATGCAGCTCACGTGTTTTTTTAATCATAATTCTCTTCGGGCATTTGATTTTCAAGGTCTTCAAAGTCTCATGTAAAATTAAGAGCGATAACTGACTGTCGCTGCAGTTGTCAGATTTTGTATGTGCATAACATGTAGGCTATGTGTGTGTGCACATTTCAGGCAGAAGACTCTGGAGATTGACTGTTCTTGTGTTTGTGTCTTTGAACCCCTTGCATCAAGCCTATCAGAGGTTAGACCTTTGATAGTGAAGCCTGTCAGTCATTGTCTCCTGTAGCTCATCTATCACAGTTTTCTTTAAAGCTGCAGGATTCCCTCTGGACAAGGTTAGAACAGAAACTGTTAGATAAGACAGCAGGAACAAAGACTGCATTAAAGGTCCACAGTTCTGGCTCATGCTGAGCCGACACTTACAAGCTAAAAAGCTTTTGCATCCACTTGTACAGCAGGAAATTTTTCATTTGGCAATCTTTAGGTAGTAAATAATAAATTAAACTTTAAAAGGCTTCTCAGTTTATGCTTTGGATGTAAATTGCTTCAGATAAACATGTAAGCAATCACATCCATGTTCAGCAGCCAAGATTCATAGTATAACAAGATTAGTGTTTATGTGGCTTTGATATTCCTAGACTGATGGACCCCTGAGGGGCACCATTATAGAAGTGTCTCCCCCAAAACTATTTTAAGCACTTTCCAACAGTCCAACAGTCTCAACAGTCAGGGCACTGTGCACCGAACCCTCAGGAATGTCTGATGTTGTAATATGAAAACCTGGGGCCTCTCATGGATGTAAACGCTGGCTTGGCCTGTCACCAAGGTGAAGGCGAGCTGAGTGGAACAGCAAACCTTTCAGAGATTTCACAGAGCTGCAGGAAAATTGGAGAAATATCATGACATGTTCATGGAACTATGCAATCAGGAGAGGAGTTCTCAGAGATCAACTATGTCATTGTACAACTGGCTTTGACAAAAACCTGAGCATGTTTGCACTGCGTATGCATGGTAGCTGAAATGCTATATAATCCACTCACCATCCCAGCAGGAGGGAGAAAGAAACAATGCAAGGAAATGCAGAGATTGAACTGCATAAAAAAGAATCCAGGGTTTTTATCTGTACTCTGGGTCCTTGTTTAAAACAAACTGGATGAAAGTTTGGATTTTAAAGCCTCTTTAGATATTTCTCCACAACATTTTCTATTCATGACCACTAAAGCAACAAAAATCACAAAACATATCCATTGACATTATCTAGCATGACTTTACGAGTTTAACCTTTTACAGAAAACAGAGGCATACCTATCTCAGTCTAGAGGCTGAAGAATAGACAAAAATATAAATCAAGAAGTCTCCCATGAGAAATTACCATGAGCTTTCATATATCTTATCTTTTATATCAAAAATCTTATTGAAGAAATACGTTTTCAGGGCCTTCCAGGAATATCTACGCATAGCATTCACAGGAGGCTGAGCTAATATGATGGTGCAGTCATATTATCCTGTATTATTTCATATTCAAAGTCAAATTTTCGACCTTCTGCCTAACTGCCTCTGGGAGTCTGTATGTGTACCAGAATACATGCAGTGCAAAATGAGCTGTTCATAAAGTCTCCCACTGCATTATTACTAAGTGCTCGGAAGAGTTTTTTCTGAAGTCCACTGAGAGACGTTGGTGCAAAACCTTCCCCTAATGTATTATTCATAGTTTGGATTAGCAGGGCCTGATTGTGTGTCCTGCACCCTTTTTTTCTTCCACACATTGTTTGTTGCTTCTCTCTCGAACAGAACAATGCATTTCAATGTTTGCCATCAAACATGTACTGCAGTGCTGGCAGTGGTGCAGACGCTTATTAGGAAAAGCATTCAACCCTGGTGGGCTATTTACAGCGAAAGCTAGTGTGGCACCTTAATGACCAAAAGTCGATAAGGAGCTTGACCCAAATGCCTTTATGCTGTCAGTGTGTTTGTTGCTTTTGAAGTTTGGGGAAATTAACTGAGATCTGTCTTTATTTCCCAGCTCGCCAAAGGTGAGAGTGTGTAAATGTTTTCCATTTCATTAGTGAGCTACTGTGACTTGATCATTCCCAGGATGCACTGCAATGCCTCTGCTCTTCTTCAGAGTCCTACTTCCATTATTGGTAAAGGAGAGTTGTTTCCTTACCACCTCACCAACCATGATGATTTATCCACCACTCCACACTGACCATCTTCTCCAGCTCCACTTGTTATTCCTTTTGACCCATTTTAAACAAACTATTGCTTGTAAGGATTTGGACAGTGTTATATATGTCCTTTGTTTTGGCTTTGTGATCTACTATACCAGATTTGAGATAAAACAGTGATTTAAAGAATCTGGTACTTGCAGACTGAGTTGCATATTTTATTTGGCTTATCTTTTAAGGCCAATAGCAATATTGAAATTTGATTACAAAGATATGTCAGAGTTTAAAATATCAGCTACTGAAATCATTCATTTTTCAAGCACTGTAAAGGCATAAAGATCCCCATGAAATGATTTCTTTAGTTTTTCTGTGCTGGGTTTGTTTGTGCTCTAACAAACTATTCCCTCTTTAATTCCATCACTTGAGGTACATCAACATAATTTTACGTTCCTATAAACCACAGGTATCAGGAATCTCAACATTTTGGATTGGTTTTAGGGAACAAAACTGGTTCAGAGTAGACACCAAATTTGAAACTTAAAAGGTTTGACTTATTATTCTGCCTTTCAAGACCTCTCATGAGGCTGAAGACATCAAATTTCATAAAATGATGAAACATAAACATTTCCTATTTGCTCATTATGATATCCAATGTAACATATATTTTAAAAAATGTATTAAAATAATACATATGTTATGTTATGTTATGTTTATTCTTAACCCCACAATATCCAGGGTAGATTTTATTCTGTTAATATAAATATAATTATTGGCTTATGTTATCATTACTTGAAGAAATTACAGCAGGAATAAAACTGTATCTCACAAATGGATACATTTTACAATTAGTTGCATTTCACAGGCAAGCAAAATCATGGAGAGGAGAATGCATAGAAATTTAAATCCATGATTTCTTTGCTGTACTTGTCCTCCTCTACACTTTTCTGCACATCAAATCCTCCTCCTTTACTCTTTATTCTCTATGTTTGTAATGATGTGGTGTCAAAAGAATCACTTGGTAGCCTCTGGTTGAGTTTAACACCAGTTTTTCTTTAAACAGCCAAGCACAAATTGTAAAAGATGGGTGTTGTTGTTGATAGTCAACAGCTAAGCCAGAGAAGAAGTGAAACATTACTAATGGCTGCTAGATGCAGTTTAAAAAACATCCCTGGCTCCAACACACCCCAATATACTTCTCTCATGAAACACTGAATCAATACATTTTCCAGTGAGTTATTATAGGGACATTTGCTAGACTGACTCTTGATCGATGTGCTGTTGAAAGGAGACATTTTTCTTTCTAATCAGGATTCAGTTATCTTTCTATAGCTTCCAAATTCTCATGGCTCCAAGACCCCAAAATAGTGGAGACCATACCAGGAAATCCCTGTGGCTGTGAACTTCTTCTACACATTCTGTGGAGCTGAGAAAGATATTTACAGTGGAAGAAAAGTATTATGAGGCAGTTTAAAGGAAGACTATTCTATGACAAACTAACATTTGAGAGAGAAATCACAAATAAATGGAACCAAGTTACAATTACCTCCACAGCTATTTAGAAATGTTATGTCATCATTTTGTTTATCATCATCAATCACATTAATTTTCTTCTATCAGATGAAAATGAACGAAACGAAAAAGTTGAGGTGGGGAAGTTTTTGAGTATTGACTTGACTTTACTGAGCGGCTGAAAGCCAACGGATGGCCTCCACTTTAACTCCAAATTTAGTGTACCACAGTTCAGAACCAACATAGCAAAAATAAACAGGGAAAAAAGGAAAAATAAAGTCAGAATATCAAAATACTCATTGAATCCATTTAAAGAGATTGTAAATAATTCAGCTATGGCTGAAGCAAAGTCAGCCCTCTCCACAGTAATTCTGAGGGTACAGCTGAAGGTGAGCACTTGAGGTTTATACAGATTTACACCGATATGAGTCACACACACACACTCATACTGACTTCACCAGCAGCTGCAGGTGAGAATGAGGCAAGTCATTGCCCTTGTCTCATCTCATCACTTGGCCAGACACTGTCTCTTTGACAGCCTCATCAGCCTCACAATGAAGACACAGAGACGATGTGGGGGTGAAGGAAAAGGTGAGATCCTCATCACACTGCTGAGGTGCCAAGGGAGGAAATGACACAGAAACAACATAAACATTTGCTTTGTTTAGCACCAGAGATTGTGCAATTAAATAAACTGGCACATTGTAAGTAACCAATAAAAAAACACTAATGTGTTGAGCAAGTTGCTGCATCATTAACCCATAAAGAGCATTCATTTTAAACACAAAGCAGACTGTTGAAAGTCAGCTGCTTAGCTCAGGCAGACAGGGTTCACTTCACCGCTGATGATGATTGCCTACAAAACATCTCTGTGTTTGGGGTCAAGCTAAATGCAATATTCATATCATGAGGCATCCGAAAGGCAATACAAACGCTCCAACCATGGAAGAGAAGGAAAAAACTTGCACTCACTTGTGCTCAACACTCAATGGTTTTAATGGGAGTCACACAACTAGAAGAGGTTGAATAATACATTTTCTGTTTTGTCTAAAGTTTCCTCTTCATTCCTTGCTTTAGTCCCTTTCACAAAAACAAAATATTTGCCTGAAGCCCTGTTCACGTGCAGCTTAGCAATAACAAACCAAATTCACAAAGACAGCAACTTCGTTTCCGGTTTAAATCTGCTTTTTCTTTGAGGGCATTTTTGCCCATTTTCTCAAAATACTTTTTATTTGAAACAACAGACACTCGCTTTGAGGGCAGCTGCATAAAATCAATATTGTGAAAATTGCAATACCGTTCATTTCATAAAGTTGATTAAGCATGCTGTTTTTGCACTGCAACAGAGAGACATAGGAGTCATTGGTCTCAGTGTGTTTGTTGTGCTCTCTCACTCTCTTTCTTCTATGCTCTCAACTAAAAAACCATGTTAAACCGCTCACATATATCAATCTAAAATCCATTTTCTCTCCAGTAGTTCCTCTTTTCAGGAAGGTTATTTACATTTTATAGAGTTCCAGAATATGAGACTCATGGGTGCTCTCTTAATATTTTTGAAGTAAAAACAGCCCCCACACAGTTTCCTCTGTGGACATCCTTGCTTTGTTAAATAAAAAATAGCCCCTTCATTTTAAGCTCTGTCATATTCCACAGCTGTCTGTTTTTACATTTATGTGAAGAATTTTTATGCACACTTTTTTTCATTAGCACTTCAAGTGCATCTGACAGCGCAAGCACCACTACCTCATTTTAGACGTTGTACATGCAGTTTCAGTTCTTCTCTCGCCTGAAGGTCTCCTCAGAGAGCCGCTGCTCTGTATGGAGGAAATGCATCCATAGGCCCCTATTACAATCCAACTCAAGTACACTGTGGCCTAAAGCTGTTTTATAAAGGAAAGTCTAGTTTCTTTGAAGTGGAATTGAATTATGTGAGGTATTTATCCATAGTCTGTTACCTGCAGAAGATTGCATTGGCACACCTCCAGTTTGTAAAAGTATACAGGGTTGCCAACACAGATGCAAAGCTATAGCCTATTGTTATCTTCATGTTGTCTGCAGATAAGTATGTTAGTCACTTCTTTTTAAAAAAGAAAGAAAGAGATGCAGTAAAAAGTCCACCTAAAAGAGAAAACAATCTATAAAATTTAAGTGTGTGCTATATTTAAAACATCTCACAATTTTACATTGTTGTTAGACTGCCCTACTAGGTAGCTAAAACTTTTTACTCTCAAAGTCAGCAGAATGAATCATTTGAGAGTGAGACTCCTCCAAGACAAAGCATGTTAAATCTCATCTTGAATAAAATCTGATGTCATTTGTGACAAGCCTAAGTCAAGTCTCTGTTAAGATTCAAGATTAGTTTCCCAAGGTTCTAATCTACCACCAAATTCTGCCTTTTTTAATAACTTCTTGTATCACAAAAAACAAAAAGCCTTTAATTGTGACTATCAGTGTGATGATTAAATCATCACACTGATAGTCACAATTACGCCTTCCCAGCAACCTTCTTTTAAGAACCTTGTCTCTTTTTTCTACTCCAGAATGACACTCTGTAGACAGAATCTAATATTACTACAGCTGGTATATCATTGCACTGAAACCGAAAGTACACTTTGTGCATGTCTTAAAAAGCGAAAACAAAAGGAGAACAGACTGGATCTTTTAGTCTTCTGATCGCAAAAATACACAGACACAAATTTGTCATTCCCAGCCATGAGTGATCGCAGAATAAAACATATGGCTCTCAGAAAACAGAGTCATCTTTTATGTGGGGCCATTACTGTAACTGTGTATTACTATTCTCTATTTGGTCAATTTTAGGCTACAAAAGTATTTTGCTAGGTTTAAAAAAAGCCATAGAATACATGGCTCCTTTTTTTGGATTTTAAGGTATTGTTTCTACGTTACAAGGTGAAAAGCTATAAAAGTTGGGAGTCCGAGCTGAATCCACTGATTAAACATGAGATGCATAAGTGGGATCAAAAATTACCCAAGGGGTTATTATTCTTCACAATCTTTGAAATTAAAAGTTTTTATTTGTTCATAATCAAGGTATTCCTCATAAAACATGTTTGTGACATGAGGCTATTTGCATTTTTTAAAATGTATCATTATTTGGAAGAAATTGCAGTTTTTGTATCTCTTCTCCACTTTTCCATAAGCAGGGTCAAAAATGACCCCAAACATTTCCAATGGTATATCCTAGGAACCTTTGATTCTTATCAACTCTGTTACATTTACTGTCCTACTTACACATCTAATGTCAGCTGTCTCACTACCCAGGAGGTCATTTTTACACCGCAACATAAATGTGTGATCTTTATTTATGAACTTATATTCCACATTCATGACTTTTCTGTAATACAGTAAAACTTGAGTATTATTGTCATTAAATTAGCCCACAATTGTTGTTGGCTACAACCATACAGTCAATGGCTACAACACTAACAAAGTTAGTGTTAGCTAACTAGTGCCTACAACAAAGCAGGCACTAGTTAGCTAACTACAAAGTAATTAAAGTACTTTAATGTGAGCTAATTTAATAAGGTAGTTAGCAATACTGCCTTTAGCTATTGTGTAGAGAGTGAGGCTCTTACAACTTTCTTGTAGTGAAAGCTAGCCTGTTAGGTAGCTTATTATATGGTTATTGATTATTCAATGATGTGTGTGTGTGTGTGTGTGTGTGTGTGTGTGTGTGTGTGTGTGTGTGTGTGTGTGTGTGTGTGTGTGTGT
>JBBBVU010000023.1:8527946-8598626 GCA_037177055.1 Atherinosoma microstoma | reverse complement strand
CAATAGTTTAAAATATGATTAAAAAAAGAAGGTTAAACCTTTTTCAGCTTTCGCTCGTAAGTATTCTTGTCTGTCAAAATGATTTTATTTTCAACTCGTTTTACTTTCTGTCATAATTAGGCCTAAGCCTTAAAATGGTGAGATGAGTTGCCTAATTTTTAAGATCTGTTCGTTGAATAAACGTTTTTGTCTGATAACTACTGGAATGGCTTTGATTTGATGGGATAAGGGGGTACAGTATTTGAATGGAGACAGAAGCCTCTAGTGGTTTTATAGTGAAACTGCGATAGAAAAAAAGATCATAAAAAAGTCCCATTTACACGCGTAGAAAACATTGTGAATGTTGACACCCCTAGTTCCTTCATTATGTCTTCAGCCATTTAACTTGAGTTTTTACACATCTAGAGACTCTGCATTGCTGCATTTAGCTATTAGAAACATTTATATTCTTTAAACCCATAAGAAATTCCAACTAACTACAAAACAATTCAAGTTTCAATCATTTGTCTTTCAACATAAATTTTTGTGTATGAACACAACTGCAAAACTATCCATTTTGACACAATGAACAGTAACACCAGCCTTACATAACTGCAAGCTAACATTATTAGTCATTTTGGTAAAGTAAAGATAACATTAGCCTTGTACATACTGTGATACTGCTACAACAAAAGCAGCCGTCACACTTCCCACCACCAATGTTAACATTTCAGAGAAGGTAAAGAACATAATGTAACAACCCAAACCTGCTCAGCTTGAAGCACTGGAAGCTTGCCAGTCTATATGCTTACTCTGGAAATTGAAGTTTTTTTCCCCATTTAGCTTTTGAAAATGCCCAGTAGCTTTTTGCCATCGTGAGTAATCACTTCATCATATATTGTCAGGAAAATACAAAATAGATATGGTGCTTTATTTGTAAACAAATTGGAAATACAGAATATTAAAAAAAAAAAAAAAAGGTAAAAATAGAGTTTGTGCAGCTCTAATCAAACCAACAAAAATAAAATAATAATAATAATAATAATAAATAAATAAATATTTGATATTTTGATAATTTATTATTAATTGATTATTCGATGTACCAAAATGTCCACTAATCGCTCTTTGAGAGTCACCAGTGAGTTTCATGGCTATTTATTATAAAGGTTTTTTTTTGTAGCTATAACTAAACCTTAATATACCATTTAAAGTTTGTGTAGAAAACACTGTTTCATTTAATGAGCTAAGTGCACTTTTTTTTTTATGCATGAAGGATTCATAGGTCAGTGCTAAGTGGCTTAACAAACAAAAATAAACCCATACTAATAAACCCCTTTGAAAAAAATCAGGTAAGAAGACTGGACTAAAAATGAGTGAAAAAAAATTAACCAAAGAAAAACTCTGAAAGACTTTCAGAGAGCCTGTAAAACTATTCCTCAAGAGCGTTTGCAAAGAGTGTCTGGCAGCTTGGATCCAAAATATTTTTTAAAAAATGGGAGGGGTGAAAACAGACTTTCACACCTTCCTGTAAATGCAACTAATTTTCCACAAGTTGTTGCAAACCTTATGCTGACCCTTCCACATAATTCTATCTAGTGCCTCTTTTGTCTGAAATACTGTGAAAGACATTAAGAGCTGCCAGTTTCACAAAGTTGGCAATGATTTCTTTGTTATGCCTGAAAATAGCTGAGTCACTTAAAACATTTGATCTATGCTTTGCTGTGTCTGTTAATACTTACATTATATTTTGTGCAAAGTTCTCTGACTTTAGTCAGGTAGCCCTGATCAGGCACCACCACACCGGCTTCCCCCTGGATGGGCTCCACCATGAAGGCTGCAACGTTTTGGTCTTGAAGAGCTTTCTAAAGTCCCCAAAGGGGAAGAAAAAAAAAAAAGACTGAGTGAATAAACATTCACCATTTCATTTACTCATCCATTCATTGATTTCTGTTAACAGTATAGTTAACAATGAACCCTGCAGATTAGATATGATCCCTCTATCTAATGAATGAAATGAAATGAAATGAAAAATACTTTATTTATCCCTTTTTGAGGGAAATTATTGTTGTAGCAGAGGTTTTTTTTTTTTTTTAATAATAATAATAATGATTAAACAAACAATTAAATTAAAGTAGAAGATATGGCCTTGTTCCGGAGGGTGATGGCTGCTGGCAGGAATGATCTCCTGTATCTTTCTGTCCTGCAGCGGACCTGACGCATCCTCCCAGTGAACACACTCTGTTGTGCCCTCACTGTGGCGTGTAGAGGATGCGCAGAAATGTCCGTGTTTTAATCCATGTAACACCAAAGCACTACTCTAATGCATCAGTTCACCGATCATAAGTCAGGCAAAATCTGTACCTCCAGTGCAGGAATGTCGTTAAATGGGATGAGTTCGAAGCCGGGCATGAAGGGACCGAAACCCTCATAACTGCTGGGATCAGTGGAGCTGGAGATGGCTGCCATGGTGCGTCCCCAGAAGTTTCCATCTAAATAACAAGAGGAAGGAAGAACATTATGTTTATCAGGTCCTCAGTTCATGCTTCAACAAGTCAAGCACAAATTGGTGAGTAAGAGAAAGAAGATGGCTTTTCTTGACTTGCTGTAGTATTATGGAAATGTTAATACTTGGCCTAACTTTTATTTACATTAAATATTTGTTGTAATAAACAGCTTGAGTTTGTTATATTTGGATAAAAAGGATGTCGCTTCTCAACAGACCATGAGGACTTACCTGCAAAGATGATTTTAGCCTTATTTTTGGGAACCCCCTTCACATTGTAGGCCCACTTCCGTGCAAGCTTGCAGGCGGTCTCCCCACCTTCAACTCCTAGATTTTAACAGAAGAAAACAGAAAAAATGTCACAGGATCTGTTCATGGTAACCCTTGGGAGACATTTCATACAGTCAGCATCAGGTGTTACCTGTATTCATGGGTAAAACTTTGTCATAGCCAAACATGTTGCTGATGAACTCCTCGTAGGCTCCCAGCACATCATTGTAGAATGCTCTGGAAGTCAGGGTGAGTTTAGACGCCTGTGCATTGAGTGCAGCGATGATCTTTGGGTGGCAGTGTCCTTGGTTGACTGCACTGTAGGCACTGAGGAAGTCATAATACCGGTTGCCCTCTACATCCCACACATAGATGCCTGGAGTTAGGACGAAAACAAAGCTCATGTGAAGTGCTGCTGATGATTTAACAGTTTAAGCATGTGATGGTCATTAGCAGCAATATGCCAGAACTCACCCTCTCCTCGCTCTAGGGCCACAGGCAGGGGATGGTAGTTGTGTGCTCCATATTTGTCCTCCCGGGAGAAGATTTCCTCCGAGGTGAGCGGGCGCTCTGCCCTCAGTTTGGAGGCAGCCGTGGAGGCGGGACGCGTACCAGAGTGGAGGCTCCGATGGAGAATGGGTGCAGCACGGCTAAGGCTGCGGCTGACCTGAAGAATCATTCCCTTCATGTTGTTCATCGTATGCTACGCCTGCATGGTTGAGTACAAACAAAGAAAGATAAGTCAAGTGCCATTAGTGTCAAACCTTCATAAAACTCTTCTTTTCAGCCTAAGTAAAAGGTGAGATATTTTCATTGCTTTTTGGAAACATAGCAGTAGCATGTTCATTTTGAATTTATGTCAGGAACACACGTTGAAAGACTCCATGTTTTTTTTAATAAGTGCAGAATTTTAATAAGCAAACATCATCCGCATGGCAGGAACATGTCGCTCCAAAACCAGAATAAAACATTAATAGTGCCTTCATAAATTCACAGGAGCACATGCGTACTGATCCACCTGCCTATCATCATGGATAAGGGATTTTGAAATGTGTGCAGCTGATAACAACCACTGAGTTCTCAGGACAGGGATAGTTCTCTGGTAAGAGTTTCACTTCCACCAAGTTAATCATAAGTTTACACATGCGCAAAGAAGACAATTTGGTTTTTTGTTTAGGTTTTTTTTTTGTTTTTTAGGGGATGGGTATAAACTTGCAATTGTGGGTGCACCAACAAACTGTGTATTTTAGAAACATTTCTGAGCCTATTTAGTGGTTTTCCCTAAAAATTCATGACCATTTTTACCACCTGAATATTCAAAGATCTAAATTATTCAACTTACCAGTCCTGTCCTTTAATTCTGGTAAAGAGATTTCTCTGAAATCTTTTCACAATAACATGTATTTTCAATGATAAAAATCAAATTTTTTTTTTTACCAATTTACTTTGAGAAACTTTATTGTCAAATCACTGCATTATTTGTGTATTCGATCTCAAACAGAGTAAGAAGCACCTCCTTAGCTTTAGTAATATTGTAAACTAAATTCAATTCCAGGAAAAGTTGAAAAAGAAGTGGCACTTCTCATTTGAAACTGTTTAAAAATGTAATAAAAAGACAATGCTGACTGATACAACGCAAACAATTTGAAAAACTAAAAGAGTGCAGCATCGTGATAACAAAATGTCAACCATAAAATTACAGAAACAGGTTAAAAATCTGTATTGTAGGAAACAAGCAGCCATATTCTATTAGGTTTTTCTTCAGAGGTTGAGCCTAATAAACAATTAAACTGCAATCTGAGATTCCGCAGACCACATTGGCTTTACAGGTCTGCTGAACCATGCCTCTCTTTCACGTTGAGCACAATGGCGAAGCAGACCTTCACTGGATAGGAGTTAACAAAAGATAATCCAACAGCAGCATGGCAACTCTCAACTATAATGTTTCCAGACCTTTCTACATGGACACCGCCTGAACAAGTTTCAACATTCCTCCATACCTGTAACATCAGCTGCACTTCTTGCTGCTGACTCATCCATTGTTATTTAAATATTTACCTATTGCCAATTTTAAAAGGTTCTGGAGTCATACTAAATAAAAACACAGCCTTCTTTACAAACCATGGACTGGTTTTAAGGAGGATTTCACATCAGTGTGTTTTAGATTTAGAAAAAACTATAAAATTGTCCTGTCTCTGAGTTGACCCCGGGTAAATTATGCTACCGGTTTATTAGCCATTACAATATCCTAAATAAAACAACAACGTTTTATCTCAATGTGGCATTATTGTCACAATGATCATTTTTAAATACACCTGTTAAATTGAAAGGGATAAAAAGGGGGGGGGCACATGATATGGTTAGTGTTCTGTAATCAGTAACCTGTGCAGTGAAGAAACACTAAGTAAACAGGCAGCACCATATGAGGAGAATGAACCTGTGCCAGTAACTCGTCCCTAAGTCCTTGAGAGATGATAGGTTGTTGGGAAGCTGCCTCCACTACACACCCACCGACATTACAGGCAGGGGCTAAATTAAGATGTACAGTATGAGTTTCCAACAAATAGAACTGCGCTGCTCTTAAACATCACCTGCAGTTATGTCACACAATGTCTCAGAACATAACGTGAAGCTTAAAGCAATTAACTAAAATAATGCGAGTCAAAGATTAAATATGTCCTACACCCGCCAACGGCTATATATATATATATAAAAAGGATTAGTCTTCTCGTCGCTCAGAGTGCAAATGTAACCATACATAAGCGCATTGCCTCCTGCGAGTAATAACCGGATAGCTAACTAGGTAGCTGACATGAGCTAGCTAACATCCATGAAATCAATAGTTTCGGTAAACCTCGCAGAATGATCCATTTGAACTTTTCAAAAGGAAAACCAAAAAATAAATTGAGATTATTCATACTGTACCTGAGAGATGTGAAGAGTGGAAAATGTCCGTTTGACTGATGCTCGTCCCGGTGATGGTCTGTTATCTGATGCCTGCGTGCTGTTCCGACATGGATTATGTAACTGTCTGGCGGGGGGGGGGCAGGGGCGCTGTCGTACGTGCTTGCGTCATTGAACACGCTGTCGTGTTGCAATTCTTTCAGACTATTGCAAAACTCATTCCAGCACCCGAGAAACTATAAATTTAGGCTACGCATGTCAGAAGCCATCAGTCAGTTGTCTTTATGTCTTTGGCCAGAGTGCTGTAATGATTCATTATATGGCTCTGTCTTTGGCTAAAGCAGGCACGTCATTGATTGCGTTTTTACAAATTATTAGAATAAAACAAAGCTGTGTTGTTGGTAATCATTTATCTGACATCGAATACTTAATTGGGATCCTGGTGTTATTTTACACCGAGTATTGACGTAGTCTCTGACTGCAAGCGACCTTGTTGCTGGTGTTTTTATAAGTCTTGTTTTGTTTGTTTTGTTGTTGTTGTTGTTGTTGTTTTGTTTTTGTTTGTTTTTTTGGGGGGGGGGGGTTGCAGATGGTAACAGTTTGGTACTGAGAGCATTCGAGCAAAACTAGTGTGTGTGTTTTTTTTTGGGGGGGGGGGTTATGGGACAAAGCTGTTCCATAATAAGAGGTGATGCAAAATGTATGTTTTGCAGAAGGACTGAAAATGTGAAAGATGCAGAAAATGGATGAAGAGCCTTTGTTTTGATAGAAGAGTTGACTGTGTGAATGTCAAAGAGAATTAGTAGAAAAGTAATAAACAAGAGCCTCGACCCGGGGTGATTGGCATTTTATCAAAATTTGGACATAGAAGCAGGAAAGTTATTAAATATATGTGTGTCTGTGCTTGTAAATGTAGGCCTATGCATGTCAGTGTGTATATTATTGAGAAATTGGTGAGGTCCGGGATGAAGTGGAGAAGGAGCGTCGTAGCAGGACAGTGGCCATGCGCCAGCAAGGAGCTTGGACCAATTGGGACCACCAGGCATTGACTGTAGGAAGATCACCTGGTCAGAACTGTGGAAGTCAGAGCCAGCCAGACTCAAGTTCTTGATTCAGTCAGTATATGATGTCCTTCCAAGTCCAACTAACCTGCATTGCTGGGGGTCAGCAGAAACACTAGCACGTCCACTGAGACCTGCAAGAGGATCGCTGGAGCACATCTATCTGTGGAAAAGCTTGCAATAAAACCTCATTCACTGACAGACTGTAATGAATATATATATATTTTAAAATGTTATTATTATTACTTTAAATACCATTATAGCTCTCTATTTTTATTCTCTTATCCAAGTACACTTTTAGGAACTTTTCAATTTATTTTAAATTCTATTTTCAATTTTATTTTTACTTTATTATCTCCTTTTTTCATTTGGTGTAAATTGTCTGCGTAATTGGAAAGAAATCAAGAGGTGTGTGTTTTCAAATTGCTGTGAAATTTGGTATGAAGGCTTTTTAATTTTTTGTTTTGATGCGTAAATTGTTTTTAATATGTAAAAGACTTTGTGTTTCCTTGGTATGAAAAGCGTTTTATAAATAATATTTGAATTTTAATTTGAATCCACAACAGCCACAACTTCCTATGTTTCCAAATTTGCCAGGAAGTGCCCAACACATGTCCGTCAAAAGCTTCCTGGTAGATTATATCAGATTAAATCATGAGTGACATGTAGAGGATCAGATGATGGAGCACAAGACTAAAGGGAGGAGATCCAAGTTTTCCATTGAGTGAAAAAAAAACAGTCTTTGTTACAAATTCAGGTTGTAGCTCACCCCAGAAAATATCAGCTGAGTCAGTGTGGGTGGGATTTGCACTACCCGCCAGCCACATTTGTGAATGTAAAGATCCAGAGGAGGTGTTACGATAGCTTGTCCATCTGGGAACAGAACACCAGACCTGAGAGTTCATGATAAACCTTTGAACTGGTTCTGATGAGAATGTTTCAGCGGGTGAGTTAATGTCATTGTGTCTTTAGTCCCAGAGCAGTCAGAGGAGGAGAAAGTTCCATGACCTTCAGAGGTCAGAGTTGAAAAGCATAAATGTCTCCCTCATGTGTCAGTTGTCAGGTCAGTTAGTGCTTTAGTGCTTGTGTTAAGTACTTATGTTGGAGTTCTGTTGACCTCTTTTTATGGGCCCAACATTATTTTGGAAGTTTTTTTTTTTTTTTAAATTCCCTGCGCCTCTCTGGTTTTTTAGCTCGGTCCCTCACAGATGTGTTTTCCTTTAAAACCTGTGGAGGAATTTGGTGTAATTATTTGTTATGAGGCTTTGACAGTAAATTTTCATGTAAAGGGATTTATTTCTGAAGAAAGAATCAAGATTAGAGAATCAGGAGAAACTAAAAATACCATGAATATTAAGTCACTTTATCCACTATTTAATTTCTATTTCTTTTACATTAAGTTATCTGTATTATCATTTTGGTAAGAGTTGAATGATAAGGAGGGAGGAGGGAGGAGTGGAGATGGGGAAGTCAGACTCACAGAAGAAAGCGTCTGATACAGTGACGGTCATGTAGACCTTTTATTTTCTTATTTATTTTTTTCTGCTGAAAGTATCCTGTGGGTTGAAAGGGAGATGGGGAGCAGGAGAGATTTTCTGCTCCTCTCTGCTGTAATCGCTTGTCTATTACTGCTGCAGGAACCATAAGACTATAGTTTTAATATAGACCTTTTTTTTTAAATGTTTTTAACATTTTAACTGCATTTTGATATTTTTTAATTATATAGTTTTATGTTTAAATATTAATTCGCTAATGTTGTGATGTGGAGCTGCAATTGATAGGGAGATGCTTTGGCCAAACTGAATTATATTGTTTTGTTTTTTACAATGACAATAAAACTTCTTCTTCTTCTTCTTCTGTGGAGTAAAACATACTTCTATGTTGCTTTTTTTCCCCCAGAAACCTGCAAATCTGCTGGAACTCTCAGCAGTTTTAAATCAAGGTTAAAAACTTTTCTATTTGCCAATGATTTCTATCTTTTATGATACCAACTAATAATTAACTATTATTTCTTACATTTTATCCAATTTTTTTCTGGGGGGTCTCTTTTGGTGTTTATTATTTTGTTTCATTTATTCTAGAGTCTGTTTTTATTTCTTCTCAATACTTCTTTGCACCCTGCTGTAATACTTCTGTTTTATGTGCTATACAGACAAGCCTGACCTGCTTTGCCATTGATTTTTAACTTCCTCTTCACTTAACTGGTAAAGGAAGATGGTGCCTTTTTGGCCTCTTCCTGGTCCATCCTGGCACATTCTGTCATGTCTAACAGAGTCTGCCTGAACCGGACTTTACTGTAGAACGATGCCCGTGACCTGGTACTCTGTTTTTAATTTCTTTTTCTTCTTTTTTCTTCTTCTTCTTCAAAGGTCAGGACCTCTAACCCCACCTGTTTGGGGACTCTAACCCCACCTGTCTAACCCCAGTAAAAGGTCAGGGACTCTAACCACGCCTGTTTTTTCAATGGTTCCATACCGTACTCCAATTATGCGCATGCGTATTGGACGTCGCCATGGCTGACACGAACTGGCCGAGCTGTGCAACCGGTTTGAAAGGTGTCATTTTGGACTTGTGTGGAGTTTTGTATGACAGCGGGGAGGGTGACGGAGTTGCGATTCCTGGGTCGATCGAAGCTGTGAAAAAGTGAGTGAATGCTCGCGACGTTTGAGACATTTCCTGTTTAACATTTTGCACGTTCAGTTTTCCAGGGTTCAGCCTGGAGCAAAGTGAATGCTTTCGGTATTCATTCCTTTATTAATCTGTTCATTACAGAAGCTACTTCGTGTCTGTATGTGGACAGTAATTCTGTTTTATGTATCCAGTGTAAGAACTGTTCGTGTTTACGTGCAGCCGAAGTTCAATCTGACGTCCTCGTTTATTCCCAGGCTCAAAGCATCTGACCTACAGCTGCGTTTCTGCACCAATGAGACGCAGGCAACCAGAGAGAAGTTTGTAGGCAAACTTCAAAGACTGGGCTTTGACGTTTTAGTACCTGAGGTCTTCCCTCCTGCTCCTGCAGCCATAGCGGTCCTCAGAGAGAGAGGTTTACGGCCTCACCTGCTGGTGCATGATGGTAATGCCACACCAGTTTTTTTTTTTAGAGCATTTGTTAACACTTGTTTTAAACTAAATTGAATTAATCAAGCATTTCTTATCTTCAAACCCTCTGTTCAAGTGTTGCGTATAAAATAAAAATCTGTGACAAATAGCTTATACACTTAAAAATGAAGAAGCTGTCGGATTTAATAAGTGTTAAATCTTCTGCAGGACTTCTCCCAGAGTTTGATGGTGTTGACAAGACCAACCCAAACTGTGTGATCATCGGAGATGCAGCTGAAAACTTTTCTTACCAAAACTTAAATGAAGCATTCAGGGTCCTCATAAGACTGGAGAAGCCAGTGTTATTCTCTCTTGGCCAAGGGTATGAGATTATTACTTAATCCCAAGTGACTCATAAAGTAGGAAATCTGAATTATTCTTTAACAGAACTTGAATTGTTTGTCCTTCCTCTCTTCTTAGGAGATACTACAAGGAGACAGATGGTTTGAAATTAGATGTTGGGGTTTATATGAAGGCTCTTGAGGTATATTAGTATAATATACGGAATTATTAAGAATCAATAACACCACTTGTATACAAACTAGCTGTTAAAGTTAACATTTTGTTTCCTCCAGTATGCTTGTGATGTGAAGGCTGAAGTTATTGGAAAGCCATCTCCAACATTTTTCCAGAGTGTTCTCAATGACATGGAGCTTCAACCACATGAGGTAACCAAAAAATACACTAAATGTTTGGTCTCCGTGGGCCAATATCAGAAGCCATCTGGAAATGGGATAAAAACATGTAGCATGAGGTTTTGGTCCTCCTCCCAAGGAGGAGCAGCTCAAAAAGTTTATGTCTGGGGTCGATTGCTTTTAATTTTTTTCAAATGTGCAGGGAGAGCTTTTCTCAAGGAGTCCAGGGTTGCGTTCTAATAGTTTTCTGTTTTCCTCATTTCTAGATTCCTATCAGAGATGAACAGCCCGGCACAGGTTTTTAAAAAGGTTTCCATCAAAGTCAGGGGAAAGTGTTTAAGATTGACTTTTTTTTAATTCTTTGACAGCTCAAGGTGCTTGTAAGTTAAGCAGAGGACTGTGTGTGATGCAGTATAGATATGGACTAGGGCTGTGCAATATATGGGATTTTGATTTTAATTTCGGCTGTAAACTATCACCAAAACAATGATATTGACAAAAAACTACTATTGTTGAAATATATTACGTCTGTCACGGTGTTAGGATGTGAGAACAGGCCCTGATTGTGGACATCGGGCCCTCACACCACCCTCATGGAGGCTCATTACTGGCCGGCTGGAGGGCATTTTGTAGGGCTTTAGCAGTGCTTTTCCTGCACAAAGGAGCAGATGGCTGTCCTGCTGCAGGGTTGTTGTCCTCTTACGGCCCCCTTCACGTCTGCTGGTATACTGGCCCGTCTCCTGGTATCTCCTCCATGCTCTTGACACTGTGCTGGGAGACAGAGCAAACCTTCTTGCTGAGGTTAATTGCCTTTCATTTCCACCTGTTCTCTGTTCCATTTGTACCACAGTAGGTGAAATTGATTCACAATCAGTGTTACTGCCTAACCGGACAGATTGATGTCCCAGAACGATGAATTAATAAACAGAAATGCTAAAGCAGAGGTGGTCCTGACTTGTGTTACTCCCTGGGCCAATGTCCTGCCTCAACACATTGAGTAATTGTGTTAAATAATTGTGATAATTGACCACTAATAATCGTAATTATGATTTTTTTTTTCCATAATTGAGCTGCCCTGATATGGACCTGTTGGCTCTGTATGCTAATAGCAGAGGATCTAGAGGTTTTTCTGTGATGGCTGATGGCTGAAGCATGGCAACAGATCTGTAGTAATTTAAGCCGTATGGTGATAA
The DNA here is from genome assembly GCA_037177055.1 of Atherinosoma microstoma. Lineage (NCBI taxonomy): Eukaryota > Metazoa > Chordata > Actinopteri > Atheriniformes > Atherinidae > Atherinosoma > Atherinosoma microstoma. The sequence goes on along the minus strand of JBBBVU010000023.1, from coordinate 8,586,982 downwards.
TTTGGAATTAAGGAAGGTAGTTTAGGTCTGAAAGCCTTCCTTCCCAGTATAAACCGGATTGTATTGCCAGAGATACACCTGAAGTTCCTTTAAACTAATTATCTGAACATGCCGCTTAGTTTTCTGCATTATATGTTAAAGAGAAAAAGCTTGAAATAGAACCTGCCCACTGGAACCAATCGCAGAGGAAAGCAAAGACCTTGTCTGTTTGGTTGTATGATCTGCGTTTTCACACAGCAGGTGTCTAAACATGTGTTTGACTTCTATCTCTGCCCATCTCGGTGTAACCTAAGTCTAGGAATAAGCCCTGCAGCATCTCTAAGCCTGTCTATTTTTTAACCTGGCAGTTTGCACTCAAAGAAAGTCGGGTTTATCTCGGTCTAAGCCTCACCCTGTTTTGAAGATTTCCATTTATCTCTGAGATACTGGCTGAGATATCCACAGCTAAATCTGCTACCCTCTCCAGAGCGTTCACTTACTCTGGTGTTATTTGTTGTTGGTTTTTTTGCCATGGAAATTCTTTATTTGTTATTCGCTCACCCAAAACCTCTCCTTGAAGACTGTAAGCATTAGTAAGACTCCATTGTTAACATTTAATTCACAGCAGAGTCACAACTGTTGGCCTGTCATGTCCCTGAGCTCCACAATCTATTTATACTATCCCAGACCCCGGCAAATCTCTGAAGCTGTTTATTTATGTGTTTTCATGGATTGTAAACAGTTGTGTGAAAAGTTGTTAAAGAAACATGAGTGGAAGGGAAGACTGCCAAGTGTTGCTGAAGCAAGAAAGGAGGAAAGACGAGAGCTTTGCAAGAGCAGTGGCTTTTTCTTGTTGTTGCTTTTTAAATACAGATATGAAACAACACAACCACAACACACACTGGCGTTAGCAACTAATGGTATTGGTAAACCCCAGTGCAACCAATGCAGGCTGATAAACTAATGTTTATTTTCTTTGTTTTTAATTTTAGGTACTGATGATTGGGGATGATCTTGTAAATGATGTTGGAGGGGCCCAACGTTGTGGGATGAAGGGTGTGCAAGTTAGGACCGGCAAATACAGGTCAGTGATGCCTTGAATCCACATAAAAAGCTTCTCACAAACTCCTTGGGTATGAAAGATGACCAAACTTCAGGTTTTTATCTATGCTTCTCAGTTTCCTTTTGATTTAGAGGTTAAATCATCTTTGTGAATTTGGTTATTTTTCCACAAGAGGGCACTCTTACACCACATGTATAGATCAAAAGTCCCTCCGTGAGGCCATCTCATTCTTAACTCTTGAAGATTTGTTTATTTGATTGAGAATCGACCAAAAATAGCTGGAGGCTCTCCACACGTTGACCTCAAGGCCGTTGTCGCAGAAAGAATTTATGGGGCCAAATCTGGAGATTACTGAGGCGCCCTTCTTACGGTGTAATTACAGAAACATATGGTTGATCATTTTTGAGAATATATGCGGTACTTATGGCTTGAGGAAAACAGAAAAGTGACTGCAGAAGGAGGAGATGCCTTTATGGAACTGCATATTATCTCATATGTGCTGTACAATATAATGTGTGTTCAGCGTCATATAGCATGCTGTTTTTAATTTGTTTTTCTGCCTGTCCTTTAAGTTTTATGTGTCTGTAATATTCATGAGGATGAAAGGAGAATCTTAAACTCTTCCCTTATTTTGCACTTGTGGTGTCGGTCAGAAAGCCTCATCACAGCACAGATTACTGGTACCCCTCGGTGGAGTGTATATTTCTATCTCTCTATAAAGATATCATTATGACAATAAAAATGTGCCCGATTAGACCCAAAATTGCCAATGAAAATATGAAAGTCCAAAGAATCATCATTAAAATATGCTCATGCAATATATCCCCTTATAAAAAAACTTGTTGATTATTATTTTAAACTTATAAGTGGCATATTAATGCTTTAGATTTGTGTGGTAGGGCTATTTTTACCTGTTCATCTAGGGCACACTCAATACTAGTCAGACAACTAGTATTGATTTGTTTGTTTTTGTACCAGTTACAGCAGTTGAATGCATATAATGGAGCTAAAGATGCAGTGTTTGCATCCAAAATGTTGCAAAGTAGGAGTTTGAGGCCCAATCCCAACTCCTAATAAAAGGAAAGGGGCAACCTAACCTCTTAAAACAGAGGGTTAAAGAAAAGGAGTGGAAAACGGGTAGGGCCAAAATTGCTCAGAATGGAAATACTCCCAAGAAGCTAAAATTATACTTATCATGGAGCAGTAAAAAACAAACTGCCTCTAGTTGACACTAAACCCACTTCCTTATATATCAAACATTCCTGAGAAACCAGACTGGTTTGGGCCAAAAGCTGGCGCACTCATCAGAATCTACCAAAGTACATTGAACATGTCAGTTCTCACCCTAAACTGACCTAAATTCCCATACTCACAACCTAACCAAATCTGGCGACCAGTACGGGGCCAACACCAGCTCACCGAATGAGAACACAGCTGAGCGGGCAGATACCCGACCATGCCATGATCATCCTGCATCAGCCAGCAAAGTCAGTTTTCTTTGGCTGGGAACCAGAAGGTCATAGCAAAGCATGACCTGCTCTGCTGTTCCAAACTGTCATGCAGGTTTTGGTCACGTCACCTAGACAGCGCTGAGTAATCTGCTTGAACATCAGTCTTTAATCCTGTACTCAAAGCACAGCTACTCACTACTTAACCTTTCCTGTCTTTGTGCAGTTATTCTTGTGCATGACAGGAATACGTGGGTGTGTGTTTACCCTTCCTTGTGCTTTTGTGCACTTGGGTAACATGTATCTGCATGTGTGGGTTCCCCTCTTTTTGTATCTGTGTCAATGTGTGAGTTTGATAGCCAGTATTATACAGCACTTTAACACAAAGATGGCAGACAGAACTACGGAGTTGCCCCAATCCATGTCCCGATGCTCGGAGCAACATCTGATGTGAAAAGCAGGAAAAAGCCGTTTCAATTATATAACTGCTTGCTCATATTGGTTTTTTTAAAATCATTTTGAGGAGAAAGCAGCTGGATAGAGTAGAACAGAAAAAAAAAAATTTAAGAACATAATTTTGTGTGCTGCATTAAAGGTGTTGGAGTTGAATGAAGAAAATGGAGGACAAAGAAGCTGTTTGTGTGTTGGGTTTTATTCTCGCATCACCTCCTATGTGTGGCTGATTCATCATGTTCATCGCGTGGGAGTGGTAACAGAAGAGACTTGTATTTGCAGATTGTTTTTTTTTTCTCTGCAACACAACTGAAAGCAGAAAAAAAATTAACCTGTCATTCACTTCTTAAACAGAACCAGCTCATAATATTTCAAATCCCTTACAAGACTTACTGACTGTACACAATGTTTGCAAACGGGAAGAAATATTTTGACATTAATAGGTGTTTCAGTGGGACTTTTTAAGTTGCAGGGGAGACATGAGATTTAACATTGTTTAGCAAAACAGGCCCAGTGAACCCAGTCCTGCTTTGAGCTGCTATAAACCCACAGTCAGAGCTGTGAAAACACAGCTGTTTCCAAGTCAACCAGATGCTGCGCAGGCCTCCAGTCCCCATCAGGCTTGGAAAAAGACAGCTTCAAATACCCCCCCGACCCAGTGGCAAGACAGGAAGGGAAAAAAGATACAAATCACAGACTAATCATATCAGCTTTTATTAAAATGCTTTACATTTAACAAGGTGTTACACTACAGGGACTTCATAAAACCTGATCTGTCAGATTGAGGAACATCCCCCGTCTGCTCTTAGAATATCTGCAGTGAAGTCATCTTCAGACAGATGAATGAAGGGAAATCTTTGCGATGATGTCACAAGCCTGTTTTCCATTTTTCTGCGGGTTTCTCTGTAGGAGGAGTCAAACATGAGCCTCTGATGTCTGCTCACCTTCAGATAACCTAACTCTCTCTCAGAAGCCAATTGTCAGATGTCAGAAAACAACATCAGAGGTTCACACAAGTCCTGAAAGTAGATTAAGAAAGCCAAAACTCAATGAAATTCAAAAAGCAATGAAGCAAAATTATGTTAAAGGGGTTAGCATAACTTGATGGACTATAGGCAAAATATAGGTGTAATTGTTCCAGAGCAGTTCTGCTAGCATTCAGCTTTCCTTTCTACTTTGATAATGAGCCAAAATTATGGCAAATCAGCAAAGCCGGAGAGGCCTTTGCTCTATAATGCAGAACAGGTTTTTAAAGTGGGGCCTACCAGTGAAAATTGGCTGGAAATTGGACTGCTGATGTTAATCAGCTGCATGGGAACGACATGCCGACGCTGCTCCGGTCCAGCTCTCATTAAATCTTTCAGTTTAGCAGCTATGTGTTGAGTGGCTGTCGGGGCATTAAAGCTTCATAAAATCCTAACACTTAGTAAATACTGCTGTTTGTCATGCATTGACAATAAGCGCTGTCTGTAGGAAAAGCTCTTTGTTTACTGTTGGTCTTAACGTTGAATTCAACACTTTCCCCCTCACTGTGCTATTGGTCCTTTTGTCAAACAAAAGTTCTCTTAAGAAACCAAGAAATCAGCTGTCAAACTGTTGGATTGTTGGAAGTGTAGCAGAGGCGCGGTTGCAATCTCCACTTTGTCATGAATGTGTTGGGGTATTGTGCTTGTAGCTTGGCAACAACTAAGCTGATGACGTCACATCCAGAGTTGTCTGGTAAACACAGGTGAACCCTCCTCACAAACAACATGGGCAGAAACTGGCATAGCTAACAGTTTAATATCCAGGGTGCAGGGACGCTCATCTCAGTTACATGTGCAGGATATCACAATCTGTTAACCAGCTTTGCAATCCCTCCTCCTCTACTTCTGCTCTGCCTGCTGTTTCTTTCTGCCTGTTTAGTCTGAAATCCGTTTAGAGGTTTTAGATTTAGGAATATTTCCCTACATTCATATCTGAGGAAAATACATACTTCATCCTCCTTTCTTTTTATTTTGCACCTGCTCCAAACCGTGATGTCTGCTCTTCAACTTGTCTGGATTCGTGGTCTCATTCAAGGCATTTGGAATTTGGAAAACTCTACCAGAAGCTCCATTGTGTAAAGCACTCTCTTGTTGGCATGATTAATCATTACTCACCATAAGAACAGCCCAAGTCAAGCTGCCAACATATTATCATTATAACCTCTTTCTTAACTTTTTCAATGAATTTGTTGGGTAATAATTATCAAATAACCACACTGAGTGCTAAATAAACATAAATCTATCAAAATGACAGTTCAGGCAGGACAAATACAGAGAAAGTAAGAGCAGGTTAGGTCTGTTATGGCTGTCACACACACACTGATATTCAGGGAGATTGCCTTTAGCTTTGATTACATGCCATGATTATTGTGTTAAGCATTACTGCATCAAGTCTCCAAAATGTCTCAAATATTCTCAGAAAGGTTAAGGTCTGATATGCTCTGCTATCCTAAACCACTTTTTTTTTTTTTTTTTTTTAAATAATTATAACCTAATGAATGCTGGCACTGTCTTGCAGTATGTCTGAACCCCATGGGAAGAAAAACAAATATATTATTGGAAAACCTCAACATTTAGTGTATTTAGGTAGTCAGCTGACCTTATTTTTGGTCCCATAACATTGTTGAACCTAGACTTTCCCAACCGAAGCTCCCATAGACCATTTGCTTTGTTAAATCCAGATGGTGACTCTTGCTTTCGGCCAGGCAGTGTTTATCTCCGGGACTTAAGCTGCAAAATATTCCACTCATCAGCGAGCCGTTATTTTAGTTTGTCTGCCATTTGGTCCGGTCAAGGTTGCAAACATTGATTTATCTGCTGTGGCCGCAACAAAGTTTGATATAAACTTTAAGGCCGAACCAAAACAAAGAAGTTGGAGGCACAGAACTGAAGCAGTGTGTGAAAATAAGAGATGCCATCATGCCTGCAGGAACTGCTGAGAGCAGTTGCAAAGTTGGATGATTGTTCTCTGTATGCTTGGCACTCCAAATGACCCTTTTCCTGTTACTAATTTGATCCAGTGTTAATATAAACATATTGATCCATGCAGCTTTAAACTGGTGGATTGCTATTGTGAATAACCTTCGATTTGTTTTGTTTTGTTTTGTTTTTTTTGTGTTGTGGAAGTACAGGAAAACCCAGAAAATGTTCCAGCTTGGCTACATTATTGAACAATGGAGCCCAACAGCCTTGTATGTTTCCGTCCTATTGGTCAAACTGTTACCAGTTTGAGATACTACCGGGGCACTCAGGGTTTAAGTATGCTGTCCTTGCTCTCTTTGTCCTGTGGCCTGTTGGAGGCTTTCTGTTTTGAATAGAGATCTCCCACTGTCTGTGACCTCAGCTGGTCTTGTACTCTTTGTTTCTGTTCTCTTATCTTCAAGGAACTGCATCAGCACAGAACAGAGTAGCTTTGAAGCTTAATAAAAGCAACCTCACATCATACTGCTCCTTCATGCACTATTTGTAAAGCAGTTTCATTGCTACTGATGCTTCTTAGTTTGCTGTATCTGTTGTAATCAAAATGTCTAATTCAGACATGCACGTTTAATCCTGGTGTATATGATACTGAGTGACATTCCAACACCTTATTGATAAATATTTTGAATAAGGGCCAGTGAGTTAGAGGAGGTCCTTACTTGATTCCCGTAGGAATCTGGCAGAGAGTCCACAGCAAACATTTTCACACAGCAGCAACCATCTTCAAAATGGTTTACAGTGTAAACCTCCCCGTGTGGCTAACGCTTGACTGCTAATGTCAATGTTGGGAAACAAGCAGGCTGAGCCAGATTAAAGCTCTCAAGAGAGAGAAAGGAGTTACTCCCTGGTGATACAAACCACGGACTGGTTTACCGAAACCGCACCCTGGTTCGTGCCCTCGCTGTCTGCGGCCGTCACTGAGGGACGCAACAGGAAACGACTTCTGCAGTGGGGGGTCAGTGGTTATGTGATGACCATGCAGATTAGTTTTACTGGGCTGTGAATGGACTGTTTACGCTACTTAAAGCTCATAACTGTGTTTGTCAACAAAAAAAAACATGCATGTGTTGCTAAAAAAAGACATATCTCACTCACACTGGACAAAGTCCTTGATAAGAACTGGAACCATTGAATTACATCAGATGTAGTAACAATTAACTGCCCCCTTTTTTTTCCCCCTTTCATGAATGCTGTGAACTGTGTAGTATGAAGTACAGCGGTTAACACTCTTTATCAATGAAGCTGTTATACCTATGCAAAAACACACACAAGCCGGAGTTTTGTAGAAAGAATAACATCAGTTAGAACAAGCAGTTCCCACTACATGGTCGCTATGCAAATATTCAAAGCTATCAACGTAACTGTTGCTCCTATAATCAAAGTCATCAGAACCAGGAGGTCTGAGACAGATGTGGAATGAAAGTGCGAAGGATGTGGCTCAATGCCACTGTAAGTTCCTGTAATATGACCTATTCGGTATTTTTATAGACATCAGGGAGTTCTTTGGTGGGGATGCAGTTCATTTCTGCGAAAGAGGACACCAAAATGTATAAATAACTTTAAACAAACTCTCTATAATCTGTTCATTTGCCCCATCTGACCAGTTCAGGTTAAATGTGGAGATATTTTTTGCCAATGTCCAGCCTGAGCCAAACTTCTTGTTATGAGCCCTGTGAGAGTTCCATGCCTCACAACTAGTAGGCATGTCAAGAGCTGATTACTAGTCTTCATGCAAATAAAGTCCTGGGGAGGAAATAACACTCATTAGTAAAGAAAATGGTCCGTAAGCTGTAGCAAAGCAACTGGAGGTATGAGACATGGCTCTGACAGTGTGATATATTCGGTCAGCTGATCAAAATGGATATTTATGGTATTTTAATTACATTAATGTTTCTGAGATAGGCGAAAGCCTCTACATATGTCAGGCTAATGTAGCAGGATTGCATCTTTTCTTTAATACAAGATAGCAAATGTACTTAATGGAAACAAAACCATGAGTTTGTTCTGTGAGTTGCACCAGAAGGTGATACGAGATGTTAATATCTCTGGAATATTATTGGCAGATATTCTTAATTTAGGTCATTTTACTCATGATTTTGCATGCAAACTGAATGATAGACTTCACGAAAGACTTAGAGTTGTGCGTCTGTACGGAAAACTGATGCTCTCGCCATTCGACATAAACAACCTATCAGATCTCCACTCGAGTGAATCAGTTAGACAGAACACAAGACAGCAGGGATTATGGATAGGCTTTGTCCTTTGCAGATCTGTGACACTGAACCTCAACAAGGTGGCCATGTCTTCTGTGCAAGGCTGAGGTTGCAGCTGAGAAATGCCCCAGGGTTGGCTCTCGGGTACATACTGTATTTCAGCCTAGCTTATCTTTCACTCCTCCACCGGTGTCCTTTAGCATCAATGGCTATGATAATGTACATGATTTCAAGTGCGTACCTGTCAGTCAGAGAGTGATTATCTTTCAAGGCATATTGTTGCATTCTAGATTTCAACAAGAAGTTTATATGTTCTACCTGAACAACTATAAAATCTCTCTCACCCACAATGCCTTTTAATTCTCTGGTGTTTGCATAGAACTGGACTCTGTGTTCAGTCATGCCTTGGCAGGTTTGCTCTGACTCACACTGTCTCTGCACTTTTGCCTTTTCCTCTGTGGACTAGAGTGCAGGCATTTTATAATGTCTAGCACAACACCACTGTCCCACACCCTGTTCTTTTAGACACTGTTAGCACATCGTTTTTTTTCTGTGTGGGAAGGAAGTGAAGTTATCTCAGAGCACTCGTCTCCGCTGAGGCTGTGAACTTGTCAAAAGCTTGTCAGCTCAACAGCTATAGCGTTTCTGAAAGTTTCCTTTCGGTCATTTTGCCTCTGCAATGAAAATTAAACTAAGTGCACAGTATGGCTTTCTGAACTGAAGCCGAATCCACGGTGACCCTGTTTTGTATTTCGAACCCCCAAGAAGATGAAGATAGAGCTGAAATCAAGAGCATTTTGACTTATTTTTAATTGTGGCAAACATTGAATAAACACAATTTATCTGTGGACATGCAGGCATGATTATTTAATGCATATATGTTGTGAGAAAAAAAAATTGACCAAGTGTGCATACAGTGTCAAAAAATGTCAAGAAACGACTTAATCATGTCCTATCTTCCAGCCTTCAACAGTTCTCTGCATCTCCTTTGTTTGTCAGCAGCTGGGTCTTGGCATGATATTTGCATGGTAAATGGTGAAATACATGTTGCATAAGGTTTCTATTTACACTGCTGGATTTCCCTCTTCTTCTTTTTTTTTTAATAGATAACACATGAAAGCTTATTTTTGTTGTTTGGATTTCTTTCCTGGCTGTGTGCTCCAGCTTTATCTTTTTCTTTCTGAAGAAGGGTGGGTTGTTCAGTTCAGCACCAGCATCATTACTTTAGGATTATCCGAGTTAAAATGTTTACAAATGAGTAAACCTAGAGAGCGCACTGGAGTTTCAATTATCTTAAATGAAAGTTTCCTACATTCGCTTAACAAGAAACACATAGACGGAGAGGTTGTGGTAATGGGCAGCAATAACCACAATTCCATTCCATCTCCCTAATTGGTTAATCCATGTTTTCATCCCATTCCCACTGATTTAAATTGGCAGATTTGTAGAGAATGTACATGCAATCGATTCTAGCCAAAGCTGTTTTTGTCACTTTAAACCTGCTCTTGATACACCACTTCTTAAGCTTTCATTTTATTTTGTCTTTGTTCATAGCATTTACATTTTATATGTTATGCTTTGTTTTGTTTTTTGGGGGGTGGGGTGTTTAAGAGAGTTTTGACTGTATGATACCATTTATTTCACAGGCAACAGTACCTAAAGTTCATGGGCAAAAAGTCAAAAAATTATCTGTATCAAAATCCCGCAGTCTCACTTTCAGCTTCATTGTCCATATTTATGCTATAATAAATGTGATTATAGCTGGCTGCAGTCAACAAGCTTTAAATATTTAATCTCACCCACTGTGATTAATTAGGTTTAAATGTAAAAAAATAAATTAAAAAAATAGGCCTCAAAGAGCTGTTTTGTAGGTTTGCAAGATTAAGCAACCACTTTCATAAAATTAGCTTGACTGTGTACTCATCTTCCATTTACATTTTTTTAGCATTTGTTGCAACACAGTCAAGACAAATTAGAGTCAGCTAAAGAGTAAGCTTCCTGTCTCTACAAGTTCTTGACTTTCAATCACTTGCAAAAAATGAAATCTTGAAAGTAATGTTTTGTGTTAACCATCATCAAGTGTAACACAATCCATTCAAAATCATTTTAAGTGTGCCATTCAGTATGTTCCAAGGTGTGTATAGCTTGTTTCGCAGCCATAATCAGTACTCCATAGTTAATTGTTTGAAGCGATTTTTGCCAACATCCGTAGATGGCTAATCATGCTAGTATGTAAAAGTTATTTGAGACTGGATTGTTTATTGTTTCTCTCTCTTTTTTATTTCTTTTTTTTTTAACATTTGGATCCCCATTACCTGCAGCCAACAGCTTCCAAGAGATAATTTGGAAAAAAGACTATCCTGAATCCATACCAAGCTATAGTTTAGCCGTGCTATTTGTTGTTAGCTTGGTTAACTGCTGCTCATTTCATTACATGAAAGAAATCTGTTTCTTTATCTGTGTTTATTTGTCCTTTTAGATCTGAAAAGGACAGAGCCCATCTATTTATCTAAGTGTTCATTTAACAATTATATAATTCTTCTTATACAGTCACGCATAGTTAGTTGTTTTATTAGCTAGCATGGTTAGCTGTTAAGCAAGCATGTATGTACAAAAGGTAATATACAATTATGATAGTCATGCAAACTATTTTTGTTCTTACCATATATTATTAAATATATTTGTTCAAAATATGGCTTACATTTAAATGGTAAATGAAAAAGCTCTAGCACTTTTTTCTTCTTCTGGATGCTATCAGCTCATATGAAAATGTGACCAATGTCAGGAGAAACCTTTGCTCGGCATTGTGGGGTTATCATAATGCTAATATTTTGTATTCTGAATATCACAGAGAATATTTAAGCCATTTTCAATGGAAGCATGCAGCTGTCGCCCTAGGGAAAAGAAAAACCATATCCCGTTATAATGTGATAGTTTGATGGAAATAACGCGAAATGTATCATGTTTTTTTGTTAGAATGTAAAACACAAAGTACGGAGATATTGTTGCAACTTAGAAATGTTGGGGCACAATACATTTTACGGGGAAGCCATAAATATTCTTTTCAGCACCAACTCTACTCTTCTGTCATTTTCTATTGTAACAACAACAATAGCAAAGAAATGGGGAAAGGGAAACTTGTCTATCCCTATCCTTGCAAATCATTTTGCCCAGTCATACAAGTTACTGTTTTTGTGTTTGAATAAGACAGATGTGAGATCAAAATATAATAACGTGTCCAAGACTGAATTTAAACCATAGATGGATATGTCATAAGCTGAACATGGAGGTTAAAAAAACTTGATGAGACTGCACTGTGTGCCCATGCCTGCCCTACCATCAGGGCCGCTGCCAGCCTTGTGGGTGCCCTAAGCACAACTGCTTTGTGGTGCCTCCCACTTTTTGTAATCTAATAACTATTACAAAATATAGTTATGCATTCTGTGATGTTTGGGGTGCGTTTTGGAGAATGTTTTTTTATTTTTACTATTCACCTCTTAAATCAACCCCATGCATAAAATGCCATTAGATAAAATAAAGTTGAACTTTAAAATGCATGAAGAGAGACTTTCTTACAAAAACGATTTGCTGTATTCACTAATGGCCAAAATTACAGCCATATTTAAAGGAAAAAGTTTTCCCTAAATGGACAAAAAATATCCACAATAAGACCAGTAGCACCAGTATCACAAAATCACATCTTACACTTAGAAGTGTAAGATGGAAAGATTAGATCTTAATATGTCACCAAATATCAAATAAATAAATAAAACAAAATTAAATGACCACATCCCCAATAATAAAAAAGAAAAGAAAGATCTATGTAATGTCTGAAAACCCTTGTCTGTCAAACAGGCAAAATTGAACACAACAGAGCACCAGAAGATTGGTGGATGAGACAGGCTCTAACCATCTATGTTAATTATAATCAATAATTAACAATCAATATATTAGTTTTGCATTGTTTATATGGGTCAACATAGTTCATATTGTAACAGACTGGGACATTACATGTAACTGTCATGTTAAGATTGTTACCGTGGTTACAGAATCAGTTCAGCTGAGAAAAATATTCTGTTTCCGTAGTTGTGACATGTATAGTGTCATTGAATATGTCAGAAACTCAATCAATGCTGTGATTGGGGACGCATCTCATTTAAAGTATCTGATTGGCTGGAAGTTAGGGGGCTTTTTCTTCATGTTTACTGTGCGTGTGTGTGGAAAGAGGACAGTAAGGGGAGGAAGTTACAGCTGTTAGTGGTTATTAGCGGAGCTTTTTTGTTTGTCTGGTTTTGGTGTTGTTGCGGCCCGCGACAGGCTGTGTCTTCCTACTAATAAAGCCTCAGCAACACTGGGTCACACTTTGCTGTTCAGAAGGCTGTAAACGTGTAACTTTAGACATGCTGTGATGATGATTACGATTCATCACGAGCCTGCACTGGCGCCCTGTCTGGAACTTGGGGCCCTTATACGTGCAGTGTGTGATGCGCATGGTGAGAGCGGCGGCGCTGCTTACCATCCCTCACCACCCTGGGGTGACAGTTTCCCCTGCCTGCAGGCTTGTCTAAAACCTGCTGTGCGTTAGAAGTCAATGGGATATTAATAATTAACCTGAGCCTTTTTTTCATGGTGAGACCAAACTCCCACAGCAAGACAAAGACGTTCACTGGGACACTGCTGCTGAGCCTATCAACAGTACTTTTCCACCCATGAGAGAGAGAGAGAGAAAGAAAGAAAATGAGTGAGAGTGGGAGAGAACTGAAGAACTAAAGCCCGCAGATGGCACTCTGAAACATAGCACTGCCTCTTAAATACATGAACACAGACCATTAGCAGTTTCAATGAGGAAGCAGTCCCACAAGTAATTACCAATTGTCAAGCTGGTCGGCTGAGGGGACTTGGGCCTTTGCCTGGTTTCTGCTGGAGCCATAATTTCTTTCATGGTTTGTGCATGTGTATTTGTTTGTGTCTGTGGTTGCACATATTGGTGTATTTTCTGTATCAGGAGCAGGTGACTCAGCAGGGCTTTACCACTATCATAACACTGAAACATATTAAGACACATGCACACAAACAGAGACTTAACAAGTCATCAGCAGCCTTGTTAATAGTATCAGGCGGACAAAAAGACTGTAGTTAGATCTGGGTCATAAGAAGCTTTGCACAGAGAGCATCACGTTTACAGTTATGAAATGGTTAAGTTGATTTTTTTTTTAAATTATTATTAATCTGGTCCAGTTAATAGGAGAAATTCTTGTCAAATTTAAGTCTGTAATAGCTTTTTCAAAGTTTAGTGATGGGGATAACAACATGCAATACTGAGACTAAAAGTGAAGTCTAATTGTTCATGTCCTGTTTGTTTAGTCACAGATATGTTTGTGGTTGGGAAGAGCAAAAAGTTTCCAGTGGGTGTTTTTTTTTTTTTTCGTTTCTCTTTACACACAAACACCATTTAAACTCTCAGGAGGTTTTCATACTGCTGTGTGACGGAAAAAAAAAAGTCCCTTCGTCCTGCAACATATTGGCAGAGAACGGTTGATCTGTGTTAAGTGAGAAAACCATACTGCAGCTGTTTGCTGATTGTGAGTCAACATCACGCAGCCTTTGTAGTGTAACGGGATAATAGTTGCTGCATAGTCACAAACACAACAGAGGATGTGAGGGCGCCAAGTTAATATCAGTCATTTCTGTTGCCACAACATGCGTGTAACATTGTGGTTTCCCTTTATTCACTTTGGGCTGTTTTTCATAAGAAGCTGCAGCTGTATCTCGTTGATATCAGGTAAGAGTTAAGGGATATGAAAAATGAGGCTCAAGTTGATAAGGATAGAACCACACTAAATCCCAGCTTGCTGGATTTGTCCTCAGATTCTCTTTGGTTCTTTTTGAGGATCTTTATATACAGTCAGTCACTTTTGTGACCTTCTTGTTTATGCCAGTACCAGTCAAACTGATCACATTTTCACCCTAGGGGCCAAGGCTCCTACAACAACTCAGAGCTGTTGACAACAAGCAGCTACACACCTTCTCCCCTCAGGCCTGAGGTGAGGGCAGAAAGCTTTGTCTTATGTTGGCATCTGATGTCACCCACAAGGCTTTCCTGAACATAAAGGCTATAGATATCATCAAGTCAAGTCCCCTTCGGGTTATTGTTGTATAGTTTGCTTTATTGTGGGAAAAGTTTTTTGTGGGCTGATAGTGTATTTACTAGTCTGGTGTGAAAAACTACACGATAAACGGGCTTGAATAACTCGTCTCCATTCATGGAAGTCGTAGCTACCGTAAATAGGATTCTTCACCAGGTGACAGCTCACATTGCAAAATACTTACGATGGTGTTCTTTTTGCAGGGGAAATGATTTAAGAGTAATAATACTAGCTTGCATGTTTATTTTTATGCGTTTGTGTTATGTCCCTGTTCTTCTTGTTAATCCTGTTTTCCTTTTTTTTTTTTTATTCTGTTTGTGTTCATCTTGTATCTACTACGGTAACTTAATGTGAAATCAGTTTGAGTGAGCCACCCATCTCAGAGTTTAATACTAACAAATTAATTCAAAGTCTTTTCTGATAGCCTGACTTCGTTCATTGCTAACTAATTTTAATGTAAGTCTTATTTTAACCATCTTTGTTGCCATTTATGGGATAAATGCAATTTCCCCTCGGGGATCAATAAAGTATAATTCATTCATTCATTCATTCATTTAAGGTAATTTAGAGTTTAGGTCGTTTTCATTTTTCATACAGTTTGTAAATTCAGTAATGGTCTTTGCAAAGATAAGTCTCACCAATCTGCTACAATCTTGGAAATGCCTCAAGGGAAGTAAAATGAAAAATGACGGAACCATAAATGTTTTTTCAGTGGTCACAGAGACTTCAAATCTGCTTTTACTGACTCACCAAACAGTCTGAAAACTATCTAGATTTTTACCTAAATTGGGTTTGTCAAGCTTAGTTCCCCCTTATTATACTGTAATTATCCTCCCTTTATAATTGGCAGCATAAGTCTTGTTAGTCGTAAAGACTATTAGCAACCTCTAGCAGCCAGGTGGGAAATAAAATACCTTCAAAATATCAGATGGACTCATCACCAAACATGCACTTTTCTGTTGCCTAAAGTGGTTTAAATCCTTTACCGAACTTTTTTTTGTTTGTTTTTTCAAACTTAATCTGAAAATGCTGTATAAAATAATTCTGCAAATGAATTGACCATATCGGATTCATTTGTTTTACCTAAATGAAACAGACATCATTCTCAAGTCTTTCATTTAACAAGCCACTAAATCCTCACAAGGAAGTTGGAGGGACGAAGTTGAATGCTGCAGTTTTGTGCAGTACCTTCAGTGTGTTTTTAACTGTAGCGTTTGTTCAAGATTGACATGTGACAACTGTCTTTTCACTTCTGAGTTGCATTCAGCTAATAACATGCAGTTCCTCTAATGAACTTGGATCAGTGATGCAACACAGTTGGCTGGATATGTTTTTAGATTCAGTGTATGATTTTGTGGGGAAAGTAGCAACATGTCTGTTATACAATTGGCTTCTTGACATTTTGAAATCCTCCCACCTTAGGCTGGATGAAAAGACAATGATTTATTTTAAAACTATCTCTGCATGTTGTGCCTTCATACCAAAAACGCCACACTTGGCCATGCGCTGTTGGCACAGGTTGAACTTTTCATCTCTACCATCATGCACACCTCATCTTCTTCATCTGCACTTTGTCAAGCAAAAAGCCAACCCAGCAAAAAATGTGAAGAGGTTAAGAGAGAAGTGTAAATCGAAATTGGAGTATACAATATGTGACAGTTTTGCTTCCCTCTGAGTACATGGTTGTCTCTGCGTATTTTCGTGTGTGTTAAACATTAACTGATTGGAAGATGATCACGCCTTTCACCCTGCAGTCAGTTGCCTTGACAGAATAGCTGCACGAAACCAAAGATGAAGTTTTTCTCACATTATATAATGTGAAACAACCACATATTCTTTTGTGTGAAACCTCATATCTGTTTGTCTCTGTTGCACAGCTGACTTTCACACAGAAGTATACTCATTTTATGAGTCATGCATATCCACTTTCATTTCAGAGGAACAGAACGTACAGCAATATTTCCTTGTTCATAGAAGCAAGTTTCATGTCATATATCTATCCATATGACACACTAAGCTACTATATATTTTTATATTACGCGAGCAGTATTTGCTTGATACCAATATTGTGTTCAGCTTGCATAACTGTTTTATCTACTGGCATGTCATAGCGACTGTATTATTACAGATTTATGTACCTGTTTTTAAAGCACATGGAGCAATGATTCAGAGGATTCTTTGACATGTATCGATTGCTGTTTGGCAAGAGGCCTTGCTAAAACCAAATTATCATTCCAAAATACACATGCAGCATTTATAATTTAAAGATACCCTCCAGTCAAAGAATCTTTGTTTTCCTTATGTTTATGGCCCCAAAAATGTCTTAACCTGATTATAGCGGCTTGTATCTGTGAACTGACTGTCAGAAAACTGTCTCCTTTTTATAAAAGCTGGCAAAAGGAAAATGAAACCTCCAGTGTGTGTAAACTTTATCAGAAAAGTCATAGTACAGGTAGAGATGATGGGCAAGTGGGCAATCATTAATTCTAACATGCATGGGTTGGGTCTGTGTGAAGAAGCTGGAGTACCTCGAGAAAAACCTGTGAAAACCCACAATGGCACAGGGAGAACCTGCAGATCCCACACAGAACGTTTCATGCCGGGAACCTGTTTGTTGTGTGGTGACAGTTCCAACTGCCACACCACTGTGCCACCCAGCTGGGCCTTTGAAAAAAAGATCTTTGCCCCATGTCATGTAGTTTAAACCAAAATGTAAATATTTTGGGGGTGTTTTGACAGGTTTAATGGAATAGAACCTGTTTTGATCTTTTAAATATTAATTGATTATTCTAAAGATAATAAAAACACAGGAATTCTTAGTTTCAAGAAATTCTATGCCAGCAAAAAACATAGCTACGCTCTGTTACACAATCTGCAAACAGTTAATGTTTGGCATCATGTTGAGCAATCACCTTAATGTTAATCAGGTACCAGAATCGTTTTTAATCCGTTTTAGTCTAACCATCTACTCTTGTCCTTCACCATTAGCCAAGTGTGTCAAAAATCCAAACTGTTACCATTGTCCTTTGCCCACCCACTAGTCCAAACTTCTGATCATTTACTAACTTCCTGGTAAAGCATTCTGCTCTTTCAATGTGGTAGCAGCTGTGTTGGACACAAATTTTTGGCTGCTCCCCACCTCCTACCTCATAGCTGACCTCATCCCCATGTGAAGGCTGTGCAGTGTCAGTCAAGCTTGGGGACCGAACCTATCTATTCACGTGTATTGATATTGCATTGACCTGAAGGACAAACAGCGAGCCGCAGATTACCTCACTGGTAACACAAGATGCATTGTGCTGAATTTTGCATGGTCACATTGACCTGGTTGCTCCTTCATTATTCATGGCAGTTGTTGGAAAGCAGCAAAATGAATACACACACACATACATGCACGCATGCATGCATGCATATCTAAAGTACAGAGGCTACGGGAGATTTAAAAGAGCACCAGGTAAGAGAGACTGTGGTTGATGCTGCTGGCTTCACTGCTTGAAACATAAGAACCATGTGACTGACTTGCTTGTGTGTTCATGCCACTATGTGCGTGTGTGAACTCAATCAGTCCTCAAGCAGAAAAGGGTGCAGGAGTAATCCAGCATAGGAGACATAACACCCCAACCATTAGTGGACCAGCTCACATAACCCAAGCGCTGGCAGCTGACAGACATGCGTAAACACATGGCACCACTTCCCCGTATTCAGCGTTGCTTCAGTATTCAACACCTCTCTCCCCCGCCACCCCCAGGCCTCTTCTTTCTGTCGCTACACTTGGGCGGTTCACAAATATTTGCCATGGTCCTCTGCAAGCTCTCAGAAGGCAGGATTAATGGTGGTGTGTGCTGCACACCCAGGGCCAGACAAAGAGTCCCCATCTGGAGCTCCAACCCATGACTGGAAAACAGAGGCAGCACACAGAGCCTGGTCTAGGCAGCCTAGGGAGGGGGATCTATGGGCTCTACTTCATAAATGAACAAGACTCCTGGGTAGTCCTGTGGATGAATGAAGGGGCCGTCCGTGTCTTTTGATGTGATGGGGAGGAAAAGGCCCCTGCATGCTGGCCTGGGCCTTGTGCCACACCAAATGGATTACATTTCCCCTACCAGCTGATTAAACACCCATATCTGCATCCATCACTGGACCCTGAACCAGACAAAGGCAGCAGTCAGTGAGGAGATGGGCAAGGTTGGCCCACATCTTGTGCTGCTTTCCCACAATTTAGGAACCCAGGTAGAAACCAAATTATTATTCTCCCTGTTGCCTCACTTTTTAATTTTGAAACTAACACAGTTTTCACAAACATAAACCCAAAGAATTCAATTTGATATTATATTTTTGTAACTGTACATTATGATTTGTTGATACAGATATTGTTCTGGACAGAAGTATTTACTAAATTGTAAGCACAACATCATAATATCTTCATAAATACATGAGGAAAAAAAATGTTTCACAGTCATATAACTGAGAAGATCCTTTCTGGATTTGGTGCTTAAAGCTTTACACTACAAGATTTTTAGCATAGTTTTTATAACGCAGGCAAATTGTGGTCCCAGCATAGCTGTCCCAGTCCCTGACTAAATACCTATCATGTTGTGTCAGCCTTCAGTGTGTAGCTTTAGCCAAAAAGAGTGCAAGAGATGGGGTGAGGTGACATGACATGGTGAAACCCGCAAAAAATAATCAACAAACAACACAACCGCTCCTAACTAATGGTTCCAGCGTGCAGTATGGATGACAAACCCAAGAGAAAACAGATTGAATATGCAGGCGCTACTTGCAATGTGTGTAGTGCAATGTTCATCACGAGAAAGAGTCCTGTCTGGATGGCAGTTGAAGCTGCTTGAAGAAGGTCAGTCAGATGAGTGCGGGGTTGAGTCCAGTGAAAAATCATGTAATATGTGACTCCCCCTGCAGCAGATCAGTCACATAGTGTGAACATGGTACGACTTTAAAAGTTCCCAGTCTTGTAGGGTGAACAATACAACGAATTTCTCCCTTTATGAAAATCTTGTTGTCTGAATTTGACTTAAATTAAAGTCGGTGCTAATTGTGGAAAAAAGATGCAAGTCATCTGGGGGCTGTAGAGCTGTAGTGTCAAACTGCCGTCCTTGAGGGCCACTATCCTGAAGGTTTTTGTTGTTTATGTGCTCCAACACACTTGACTGTAATTAATGGTTCATTGTGAAGAAGTTGACAAGAACCTGTTGCATCCATTTGATTTGAATCAGGTGTGTCGGGGAAGGGAAGCAACTAAAATCTGCAGAATAGCGGCCCTCGAGGATCAGAGTTTGACACCCCTACTGTAGAGGTTCAAGAATCAGAGTGGTTTCACCATCTAGAAGGCTGTTGGTTTAATCCATAGCCTCTTGATGTGTTGGAGGAGGATCTGCAACCAAACCTAACAGCTGAAAAAGAATAACAAGTTGTTTATGACTGTCTGTGGATGAGTGTTAAACTGGCACTGTATGAGTTTAACTAAAAGTGACACTGAAAAGTCTATCATGGAGTCGTGGTGACATTGACTGGTTTAGAGTGGTGGTTTCACCCTGCATCAAAAACTGAAACTCATGAGGACCAAAACATACAACCTACATTAAAACATGGAGGAGACTATATCATACAGTGGAGCTTTATTGCTCCCTCTGGTATGAGATTAATATGTCAACAGTATGATGAAACTAGAAGATTACCAGCGCATTACGGAATGACACGTGTTATTTGTCAGATAGTGAGGACTGAAGCAAAAGGTTTCCAGTCTTCAAACTAATGAACAGCCTTGAACAACAAAACAATGTTTTAAACTGTGTAGGTTGTTTGCATCCGGTCTCTTCTCTGAGCTCTCTCCAGCCAGTAAAAGTCAGTCCAATGTTGATTCTTGTCTTATGTCTTGCTCTGTTCCTTTCTCTCTTTCTTTTTTTATGAATCAGGCATTGGGGGAGCTGTTGTTTCTTACAAGACAAGTTTTATCCAATCCAATCCAACTTTATTTATAAAGCACTTTTAAAACAACATAGTTGAACAAAGTGCTGTACACAATCCTGGGCTTAACAAACCATATAAACATCATGCTAAACATTTTTAAAAGATATTATAAAAGCAATAAAATTACTAGTAACAGTAACACAGAATAAAACAATAAAATGGAATAAGATAAAAACATAAAAGTAGTCAACAACTCAAGCTGTGTTAAAGGCTAATGTGAGTCTTAAGAGAGGATTTAAAAACAGAAAGAGACCCAGCCTGTCTAAGGTGCAGAGGCAGGGCAGTTTTAAGGTGGGGAAGTTATGTTGTGTTGTTTGTTGCACACAAGGTGCAGTTGTGACAGATGGGAACGTTACAGAAACACCACAAGTCACTCATAGTCATCATCTAATCACCCAGACTGTCTCTACAGAATTCTATGGGGAATTCCTCTCATATGAGTTGATCCTGAGTGTGCGCTGAGTCATCTTACTGCTGACATGCACATTAGAACAAACTAGTTTATAATGTGTGATGGAAATGTTTGTTTTGTTTTTAAGGCTTTGTTTTAGGGGTTTTGTTTCTCTTTTTGATCCTATTATAGCCTTTTGGATTCATGGTCAATTTTAGCTGGGCTCCAACACCTTGTTAAAACTATTACAAAATTATTTTGTTGCCACTATTTTTAGAATTGGTTATTTTTGGCATTAACTGTTCTCATGAACTTGCCCAGCTGGTTTGTTCTAGTTGCCTGCAGATATTCCATACTGAAACGCAGTATGACAGCTGGTGATAAAGATGGGGAAACATGGGAAACATGCACTACCCTGCATGGGCTTTTGGCAAGCAGCTGCATGTATACCTTTCATTGGGGAGATGGCAACACTGCAAATATTCACTAAAAACTGGGATATTTATTTCATTCATGTTCATTCTGAGAGAATATAATATATATATTTACTGACAAAAAGCTTATGAAGCAAGGCTGAATTGTAGCTCAGTTTGGTTGTGTTCATTCTTTGCCTTTATAGATTTTATTCATATCCTTCTTTTCTCCCAGTTTATCCATTTTGTGTTGTATCATGTGGTTGATTCCTTCCGTCTTGTTTACAGAGTCTTGTCTGTGTATTCCTGTTCCTAATGCTTTTGCTATTCCTCATGCAGAACCAGTGATGAGAGGCACCCGACGGTGAAAGCTGATGGTACTGTGGACAACCTGGCCCAGGCTGTGGACATGATCCTCAGTCAGAGAAAGCATTGAAGACAAGGCATTGGACACTGAGGACTTTCCACTCACTGCAACCCAGAGTGATACAGGCTCTGTATAATTCAGTAGTGTTGACATATAGCTTGTAAAAGTGTTGTTTCAGATGGGGAAGGTGCTCTGTATTGAGGTTAGTCTAAAAAAAAAAGTCAAACCTGGGATATACAGAGACAGCTGCAGCTCTACTAACTCGACTGAAATTTCCACAACTTTTATCCAGGTCTGAGAGAGAGAGAATTGTGAATGCTTTGGAGCTATGCTGTGCATTTGTCGGGACATGATTGGCATAGATAAGATACCTCAAAGTGACACAAATGTGCCTGTAACCAGCTGCTGATTGACAGTTAGATAGGGAAAGTAACCCTGTGTGTGTTCAGACTCTGTGCTAGTGTTACATGGGCAGATTCTTTGACAAGCTGCTGTCCTGCACACTGCAGGTTGCAATCACGCTGCATCGGCACACTTGCGCACAAAGTTGTAGGTGTTTTGTAGTTTAGCATGTATTGATAAAGCTGTTTTATGTCGGTGAATGCAAAGCATTCATCGCCTTTGAACAGCAGCGTAACATACAAACTTCACTTAATTTTAGGGAATGCTACTTTAGTGCTGTGAAAGTGTTTGAGTTTGTCTGAGTCATTGTCACTGAAGGGGCTCATGGTCTTAAAGCACTGGGGAAAGTTTGGCCTTGGCTCTGGTTTAAACTGGAATTTATATCGGAGCAGCTTTTGTTCTACAATAACAGATCTCTGGAAATGGGAAGTGAGCTGGTCTGAGAGATGATAAATGCAGAACTCAGCCAAATGTGATGAATTATGCTTGTTTTTGAGCTCGTTTTTCCCCCTCTGTAAATAAAAATTAAGCAGACTCTCCATCATCAGAATAAAGAATCACAAATCTACGACTGCTTGTCTTTATTTACTTGACTTTAAGCCGCCTCTACAGGGGATTGCCTATAGTTGTGTTGTCAAAGCTCCTTTCATCAGTTTCAGTCTTTATAGCAAGGCGAGGTTAAATGATGAGGGGATAAAATTGGTTATTGGGCCTCAGTGTGCCAGCTGGATCATTGAGGCCTTTGGAAGTGGGGCGTAAAACAAATGATTCTCAACTGCTGCCCCGAAGGTTTCAGTGTACCAAATACATTCAACAAGAACAAAAGCCCACTGCCAAGTGATTCATTGAGTCCTTTCTGGTTCATTTCACCATTAGCTGACACACGAGTTTGAATGTTATTGGGCAATTAAAGGTAATGAAATGCTACGAAGTATTATGAAACGGTGTCTGAGCCGCTTGTACCACTCTTATTTCTGATGCGGAAATAAATATTAATGTACATAGCAAAGTGCTAGCAGCTGGTACTAAGTTTTCTAACAGCATACACATTGTTCGACTCAGTGTTTTGTCCATTATGTTACTGCCTGTTGGCCTCGTATGAAGCTATTAAACATGTATTTGACTGCTCTCGAATGAATTTACTTGGCTTTCGCTTGGAATTTTTTTATTTTTTTCCCCCCCCAGTTTATAGAAGTGCAGTATCTGTGGGATCTAGGACAGTTTTCCAACACCACCTCTTGGCAAGTTCATCACCATTCACCCTTAAATGCAAACACACACATGACCCATAGCTGGCTAGTTGTTAACCACGCTCCTTAGGTCCGCTTTAAGCCTTCCACCCATTTCATATGAGTTACCAATTGGCAACAGTTGACCATTGCAGGCTGCTTTGATACGTAAATAGTGATGTTTCTACTGGAGTGCAATGCATTGATTCATTCACAGTCACTGCAGGCTGCAGACTGAGATTACCTTTCAGATAATAGGGATGACCTCATTTCCAGGAGACATGTCTGGACATGTATGATCTCACTGCCACAGGACATATTGACAGACTGTCAGATCCTTCAGCAACTGAAGCTGTTGTTGAAGGTGATTAGTAGATCAACATGTCACCTTTGTATATTGAAATGTGTTTACTGTTTTGTTATGTAGTATGATTTGACTGCAGTTCTCACTGTAGTACACTTGATGCTTGTACTACTTTGTGTAACTTTCTTATACGGCAACAAACTTTAAAACCTGTAAAACTCTGGGGGCAGGGATCAAAAACAACATACTTAGCTCTTGAATCTAGCGTTCACTTTTATTTTCCAGATGTTTAAAAAGCTAAACAATCCCAAAAGAGGAAAACTATTAAATCATTTTCCCAAGCTTTTTTTTTGTTTTTGTTTTGCAAAGTCCTTTCCATTTATTCTACTTGATTTATAGCACACTTTAGCTAGATTTGTATCTGGTTCAGGGATCATACAAGAGTAGGGTTGTGAATGTCCACAAGAGTATCCCCACCCTTCCCTCTTCTCATACAACCATTAAGCTGATGATGTCATTTTGTCGATTGACACTTCAAGGATGAAAATGTCTGTTTTAACTGAAAAATGATTATGTTTAAAGTCCAGTCTCCAGTACTTATTAATACTTCCCTGGAGGCATCATAGGCAGAAAGTCTGCATTAATTAAAGGATTCATGACAAAGTTGTGATTCAAGACAAGATTAGTGGTTTTTGTAACGGCTGCAACAAGTTGATTTTTTTTTATTACCCCGTTTCTTAAAATGACTGTGAAATCAAATCCAAGTTAGAGGTTTTTTTTTTTTTTAATGAGGCCCCTGAGATCATAACATGCAATCATCTTTGCAGAGTGCTCTCTGCGCTCACTGCTGCAGTGTGTCTCAGAGCTGACATTCATACACGTTTGTATGTCATCTGTTTGGGTTAGACTCCTCTTACACAGTACGCACACTGCTGCTCTTGTAACACACCTGCATTTACCCACCTAACAACCGCCAGCTGCGCGCTACCTTGAACTTTCATCTACGCTCATTTGGGTCTTCCTGTTTGACAGGAAGCGACGGGTCAGCTGACCGGGCAAACCTGCACACCTGCAACACTAAATGCACAGTTATCCGTAAAAACATGCATTTGTTTTTACAGCAGCCAGTTATTTGTCCCCTCCCCTCTTGCTTGTAGAGTCCATGCGGAGAGGCCTCCTGCTCGCCAAGCCACACAGTTTCCCCCACATTTCATCACTTTCCTTCCCTCATGGGCAAGCCGTACCAACGGCTCTCGGTGGTGCGAGGAAGGCTTTAAAGCTTCAGAAGTTGTCAGGTTTGGAGCCAAAGCTTGCCTTCCCCAAACCCCACCCAACCCCAACCCCCCCCACCCCCCCCCCTGACAGTCTTTACAAGCAATCTGAGAAGTGTCTCGGTTCAAACACAGAGCAGTCTGTACTCTGCTAATGTGGTCACAGTCGTCACAGCCCCCTCAAGGGACATGACCCCTTCTCAACTGCCCACTAAAGTCTTACTGAGGCTTGGCTCTGCAGACACAAAGCATGTCCCCATGATGCCATTCCAGAGCGTGTGCGTATGTACAATCCAGGCGAAATGGTGGTCGTATGTCACCACGCTGTGTAAACTATCTGTCTTGGTATTCAAAAGGTCTGAAGGCTTACAGCTGACCTCAGTTTTACAACAATCTGTCTCCATGGGCTCCTTTCTGTGATGGGTGTGTGTGGCTGTTTTTCACAAAAGTGAAAGGAAGGCAATGTAGTTCGAACTTTAGATCCTTCACTTATTTTATTGGAGGGGTTGAGCTCAAAATTGTCATCAATAAAGCTTCTGTGGCTTATATACGACTTTCTGTTTAGGCAAATTAACTGAACTTGTGAAATTTGAAAAAGCTGCAGTTTGATTGTGAATGAATTTTCAAAACTTGACAAGACCATATTGTCTCAGAAAAAAATATGGCTCAGAGGTTTAAGCTCTCACACTTAAGTTTGTGTATCTTCTTTTTTTTTTTCTTGTTTTTGTTTAAGAAAAGAAGATTTACTAGCTCAACTGGAAATGTTTAGAGCCTTGGTGGTGCTGGTAAATTGCTTTTTCCCTCAAGACAAGACCACATCTGAGCTGCCAAGCTCAACCCAAGAACTACTGCAGTTTTTTCTTTAAATCCTGTTTTTGTTTAGTTTAGTTTTTTTGCATAAATTTGTAGCATCGTAAGAATCTCATCATTATAGGAAAAAAAATCTGCTCAAATACACTGGAAAACTGCAGGACATCTGTCGCCTACAAGCTGAAGCGTATAGTATGGTGTGTGTGAATCATTGTTAGAGCGGACCGTGCTTAACCTTCACTGACAGTTCAAAAGTGACCACCACTCTGTTGTGTCAGTGCTGGTGGGGGGTTGTGAGCGAGCACTGGCATGGTACACCCCTCCTGTTGTATGCCTATCTTCTCTCCGAACACAGCCTCCTTTCACTTCTGTCACTCCGCTGATTAAAGGCCGGGGGGCCCTCGGTGTGTCAGTCTGCTGCACAGCACGTTTAACAAGGCGCGTTTACCCATTTCCTTCGTGACTCTGTGCACGCAGAAGCATTAACCAGCAAGCGGTTGACAGCGTGAATATGACCTCACTGTGCGAGCATAAAAGATTCTCATGCAACAACATAATAATCCATTTCAAGAGTATGCACTGGCCTTGCAGGCAACTGAAGTCCCCACAGATATTCTTTGTGTGGAATTTGAGCCTGTAGAATAGCATAACAAGCAATCCTCAAATTACTCGGCCAGTCTTTAGTGGGGCGAGTTTGCTCTCTCAACAGCACCTCTGACACTTTCAAAGAATGTCAAGCATCGTTGTGAGTGCAAACATGCAGAAAGGACGTGCGATCAGCACAGAAGAAGTGAATCAAAAAGAAAAGAGAGAGAGAAAAAAAAAAGTTGACAACAGTATAAACTCTGGAGGTCTGCAGAGGCACCAGTGCAGGGGAGGGGAAGCAGACAAACGGAGCGGCAGCAGCAGCCCTGACACATGGCCCACTTTCACAGCCGCCTCCCACGTCACTGTGCTCCTCAGAGAAAAAGAGAAAAAGCCCCTTTTGTTTCCCAAAGCGGGGAGGGAGGGAGGTCTCTGGGGTGAACCGTCGCTCTGCTCCACCATTCCACCCACCATCAAAAAAAAAAAAAAAAAAAAAAGAAAAATAAAAAAAATAAAATAAAAAAAAAGGGACCGGACTTCCCACCCCTGCCCAGCGTCCTCCCCTTACTCACTCCCCGCTTCAGCACACAAACACAGGCCCATCAGTAGTAGCACTACTACTGCTGCGATTGTCTTCTTCTGCAGCTTAATTGGGTCAGTCTGCATTGTTGCATTAAAGACGTCGCCAACAATGACCTGGCTGTTACTGCATGTGCTCTGTTGATAATCGTGAAAGAATTCTTCTTTTAAAGTATCAATAAAGAAAAGTCCTGCATTAAAACATACCCGTTATAGATCACATAGTAAAACTACCTGTTGAGTGTGTGTGTTTAGACAGAATGTCAAACCAAATGCCATTATTGAATTCTCACACTTGCATTTCTATTTAAATGATCAAACAATTAAAACGCATTTAAAATCAGTTATGCTCTGCCTGAAGGCGAAAGAGGACACAGACCAGAGCCAACATCCCAGATTTTACAAGTGAGGAAACTTGAATAATGCGATTACAAATGACACATTTAAAACTGTGTTTATTTGTATAGAAATTATGCTCATGTTTACATAACTCTGTAGTTACAAATCGTAAAAAGAAAGAATATTAACCCTAGTAGCATCTCAAAGTTTCTTCCAGACATTCAGGAGCATAGATGTCAGAGTTAAGTCTGAATTACTGAGGGAAATGTTAAGCTTCAGTATACTTTATGGGTGCTCTGTGTGTGCAGCTTGTTTCTCAGTAAGAGTGAAAAGGGATTTACTAACAGTAGCTCTTGAAGCGGCATCCATTTCTCTCCATCATGTACCTACAGTATGTGCTAGTGAAGAATGTCAGATTAAGTGACACTCTTTCTAAAGTAGAGAATTTATACAAACCTGCTGTGAATTCTCTCCAAACAAGCACAATTAGGCTAATCAGGGTCAAAGAGAAATGTTAGAGACCCCAAGCTCTGAGCCAACAGTAATATATAATTGTTCTTTTTTTTGTTTGTTTTACACTTAAGTTGCATTTCCACTCAAATCTGTCCTCCCTGACTTCCTTTTTCTCCTGAGACACAGTTGAGAAACCACACAGTGGGGTGAGTCACTTTTGACTAGATGGAGTCCTCATACACAAAGCTCCTGTTCAGTCTCTCCTCAAGAAAAGACAAAGCACAAGTGCTGGAATCACTCGCTGCATTAGCATTTCACTTGCTCCATCCTTAAGACTATCAGTACGGTTGATTGTAACACCTGATGAACTTCCATCCCCCTGAATGAGCTTCTGCAGGAGGATGGCACCTTGGATCAGTTTCTCTCTATTTGCTCGATGTCGAGCTCGCCTCCCAGCTGTTGCGCATCCTTCCTCGTGCTACACAGCCCCGCCCACAGAGGCTCACTGTCCTTTTCGTTGGTGCTTCCCGGTGTTGCGTCGCCACGGTCCGTGGAGTTCCAGTCTGCCTCCTCTGCGGTCACAGACGGCTGGTTCGTGGTGACCTCGCCGTCTTTCAGCTGAGGCCGAGCGTCCTCAAAGCTGTGCTCGTTTGCAGACGAGTCGTCGGAATCGCAGCGAGAAGTGCACCTGAGAGCGCTGAGGGTCTGGCTTGACTCGCATATGTCTTCGCCTGTGATTCCAGGGCAGCTAAGGCTGTGGAAATTCCGAAGTTTCTGCGGAGAGACCAGATTAGTTTGTTTAGAAGAAGAAAATTCATGCACTCCAGGAAACTATGTCAAATGTTAAGTTTAGAGTCTCCATGGTGACAGCATATTCGGTGAAGAAATCCAAAACATTTCCTTCAACTTGGATTGCAACCAAAGTTCCAATTAGGACACAAACATAACTAAAATCATTCAGCCATGGGATGAAAACAATCCCTCTACTGTGTTCATACAGTAAGTGGGTGAGTGAGTGAGGTCAGCACTGGGCGCAACCACAATAACATAAATATGTAACAAGATTTCAAGCAAATAAATTTAGCCTGCATTTCATACTGGAGATGGAGTGAGACCACAACACTGATCTGAGGTCCAACAGGAACCCAGGCAGCAAATGGCCAGATACCCAGCGGGCACACATCACTCATGTTGGCCTTTTGACACTGCTGGCCTTTCGCTGGCCCTGCACAATGCACACATACATCTGGGAAACCCAAAAACTCCTTTAGGCAAATACACATGTGCCAATGCTGCTCTAGGCAAGTCCTGTGACAGCTGTGCGAGCTGGAATGAGGAGCTTTACGACTGGGGCTTATCCAATCTGTATAGCTAATGTGGAGAAGTCAGGACAGCTGCCTCATGCTTCACCGCCGCAGAGAGAATAGGGCCCCTGTGAAACCTCCCGTCATTTGTGTGCTTATGTAATACTTAACAGGCATGGGACTGTCGGGGTTGCAGCTCACAGCCAAGTTTAAGAACTGTGGCTGCAACTAATCAACAGATTGAAATGGAGTTTATATTTCTAAGATTGTTGAATAGAAGAACTCGAAGCACATCTCAAGTTTCAAGATCACAAGTGCTTTTGGGTACTTGTGATCGGATAATAATCTCGAGGCACAGGGAAGCTAGGAACTCTTTGCTTTAGAGAACATATCTGCCATTTCTGCTGGATGGATTCATTACAGTAATTAATAGTTATTCATTAATAAATTTGTCTAAAGACTAATTATATGCAGCCCCTGGTTAACAGACACTGACATGAATGAGCCCAAGGTGAGCAGATGCAACCAGGCGAGTAATGAAGTGAAGGATTGTGCTTATCCATAAAATTAGTCATTTTGACGAGTAGAGTTTTTTTGTAATTTATCTTTTTTAAGCCATTGAAATGGAATGCAACCCCTCTGAAGCAAATCCGATGTGTATTTAAGATGCATAATTGATTTGCATTTTTAAAAATATGCTGAGAAACATGCAGGTAAACATGGCGGTAAAGACAATTTACAATGAATGTCAAAGGTTTCGGCTCTCAGATGGCTTTTATTCAATGTGTCCATCTTCTCCATAGGCTTAGAACTGATGAGTTTAGAGAAACATGACTATTCTGTCACGGTTTTGAGAAATCCTAAGTATTAGGAGATTTTTTTTCAAACAATTTTAGGTAATAATGCCTAGAGAGAGAGTTTACAAATGGAAAAAAAAAATAAAAATAAAAAAACAACACACCAAACAATCTCAAGCAACAGTGTAAAACTAGGAATTCAGCCTATACTGTTGAGACTCAGGCTTCAAATCTTCACTTTCGACTGATTATTTGTTGGTTCGCTAAAGATTTTAGCTCCCATTCTAAACAAGATTTATCATCCTATAAAAGCGTAACTACAGAGGCCAAAGGTGTCATTGGTGGAGTTGAAGGAAGGTGAAACTATGAAGTTATGATCCAAGTCTCAAACAGCGGTGAGAAAGGTCTTTGCGTCGGGTAACTACAGATCAAAGGGAACCCTGCTATTTTTCTTGGCTCTGGTCAAGCAAGGACATTTGTCAACACCAGGCAAGTGTCACATTGCTGCCCTCAGCATTAGCACTTCAGTCTCTGCAGCCAGACTTCTGGCCCCGAACATGGGACCAAACCGATAAGGGCATAAGTAGTCTTGACTGTAGCAGTATCAACAAAGCACAATTCAGCTCTAACTCACAGGAGACGAGTTGCTCTGCAGAGAAAGAATTATGGGCTGAGAAAACTTTTGACAGTGTGTCGAAACACAACATAATGGTGCCGCTCGCCATTCCCGTGACCGCGCAGAAGGACTCCTCATCCATACTGACCTTGACTCTCCATCCATAAAATCTGATCAATAGCTCACGAGGCCCAATTGTGGCAGCGATCCACCCACCGAGCTGAATTTACAGAAATCAATATCTCTTTAGCTGACACGAACCCCCCCCTCCTCTTCCCTTCTTTGCGACAATCTATTACCTCTGCCACAACTGCTCTACTTCCTGACATTCACAGCAGTACAGTGAACCACGCAGAGGATCACAGTTTCTCCGAGTAAATTACACCACTGTGGCCTGCTGCGTGGGTGAGAAGAAACTCTCAGAGACACACTCAGCACTGTAAGGTAAATTTGAATCGTGAAAAAGGTGGCACACACAAAGCGTCATCAAGTGGCAAGCGAGCTTACTCCGTCATTACAAGATTTCCTAATTTAATCAAACTGTTTTTTAGTGATAAATGTCCACAACTAGCTCGTTTTTTTACAATGTTGCAGGATAACAATGAAGGGATTCTGGGAAGAAAAAAAGAAGAAGCTACTTTTAAAAGACCTTTGTTGGAAAAATGTATAAATATAGCCATTATTCTTTCTACCTGTGCTGACAGCCAACATCCTTCCTAACAGAAAAACATAGAACAATACACAAACAGCAGGGAAGATCCACTGCTAATGAACCCAGCACCCTGACACTACTCTGTCGGTTGCCTTGCCTAAGGCTGTTTTCTCCACGCTGACCTCGACTCCGTTTGAAGCTTGTGTGGCGTCTGCTTGTCCTGTCGCAGCGCTGCAGTTGTTAAGAAACTGCTGAACTCTGAGTGACTTTCTCAGAGGGGCCAAGTCCATCTCTGAGTTTATGATGCAGGCAACGCATGTGTGTGGGGCAAAGAGGCAAAACGCCTGCCAGGATGTGGAGATAAAACTGGTTGTCTGCTGAAAACCTGGTCCACTGCAGAAAGTTTAAATTACGCAAACAAACTCGTCTCATAACACTGGCCATCTTCTGGAGTTCTGCAATCGTTTAGCTCTCTTTCGGTCTCTCCATGTGCGCAAACACACCCACATAATGGAATGTGGCCCTGAGTGAGCTTGCAGAAATTATAGCTTTTAATGACAATGCCTGCAGAAACGCTCTGAGGTGTACTGAGGGAGAAGGAACACAATGGCGTGACCTTTACTGGAAGTGTTTGTTTACCCAACATGAAAGGTGAAAATTGCCCCCACAACAGAGTGTAACAAGCAAATGTTACAGAGACTGATGAAGGAGCTAGCAGAGCCTCCAGCTGTAATGGCCATTTCCTGGACAGTAATCATTAGAGCAGGGGTTCTCAAACTTTTTGAAGCCAGGGACCCCTTACAAGAGAGAAAATTTGCCAACGACCCCTATCATAATACCAACACCAATCACAACATATTCACTGCCATTTGAACTACTAGTTGATAGGAACTATTACATTTTAAACTTTTGAATTTAACAGAACTTAACTACAACTTAAAGACACATTACGTAACTTTCCAACCTTAAAACTCTGCCAGCCGAGTTTTGCCCGTCACACGCTAGCAAACGGATTTAAAACACATCGACCATTTTGAGTGCACATTATGGCTGATTCGGCAAAGAAACGCAAGAACAAATTATCAGAGGAAGAGAGGAAAAGAAAGACAGAAGGAGAGATAAGATGTGCTCACAGTACAGGTAGGATGTAAGATCGATGCTAAATTAGCCATCAATAGGGGGCGCCTTAGAAGACAGCAAAAATTCTGTAGTGTGTCTTTGAAATTGACATATAATAAGCATTTGGATACTTTTAAACAGGGCCATTTTTATTTGTATTAAAATTTTACCTCACTGCCTACTAATTTTCATGGAAAGATCTTAAAACTTTCAGGAAAATGAACAGTAGCAGGACTAGTCGAATTTTTTTTTTTTAAAGAAAAATGATTATAAAGCTTACTAAAGTGATTACACTTTAAGACCATGGCATTATTACTCGTTTTGTAACTTACTGACAAAAACTGAACAAAATTAAAAGAACACTGTAGTAATTAGGCTTTGTCAATGATATTTGCAGTACAAACTTTATCAGAATTATCACTCACACCAGTAACTCACTGAAATGTTGAGAAGGATGGGCCTGCTGTATCTGTTCAGATCATCTTCCGCTTGTAAATGAGTCCTGTATTTATTTTTTATTGCAGTCAAAGTTGAAAATGATGGCTCATACAGGTAAGTGATAGGAAAGGAAAGTAATATTTGCATGGCCTCAGCAGTGAGTTGAGGACCAAAAGCTTTCATGATTAACCAGCTGAAATCAGACTCTCAATGTCCTATCAATGGATAACTCCAACAGTTGCAATTCTGCCATACCTGTGAGGAGATTTACCACCACTTGTTAAATGTATTTAGAAATATATCCATTAGTGTCATGCTAATCTGCAGCTGGAACTGTGCGATAAGTGCATCCTGTACAGAGTACGTGATAAGTGACAGATTTATGTGCATTACTGGCATCATATCGCTTTCTAATGGGTCCAAAGCTAATGGGAGGTTATTGGTTGAATATCTTTGTTCCACACTGGTCATAATGTCTTATTATTCACTTATTCAGAGATAAGACAAAACTCAACCTACGGCTTGTGGACCCCACTTTGAAAATAGTGGATTTAGAGCACAAAAGGTGGCTGCCCTGAGTTCAACCAAGAGAGAAATGCCCTGTATAAATTCACTGGAAAAGCCTGTAATAAACATGAAGACTCGTGTGCATATTTAAATATACTATAATATGCTATTAAAAAGGGGAAATACAAACTGGCAGTATTTAATTTTTTTTCCAAAACATGACGAAAATCTATTTAACACTTTAATTTTTTTGCAGATGACACATTAAAACACTGACCTGGGTCATCTTTGCCAGATCCAGCGAAGGCCTCTGTTTATGTGTGTCAGCTGGTCTCCTGCGCTTCACCCCAATTTTCTTGTCATTCAGGACGCACGGCTGTGAGCGACTACGGGCGAGACCACCCTGTCCCCCACGGCGCTCCAGCTCTGGAGTGGAGTCTGGAGAGCTGGGTGTCGAAGGTGCTCGAGGCTTGGGGAGGCAAATTTGTTCATGAGAGAGGTAGAGGGGCTGGGCTGAAAGCTCGGAGGGCAGGGGCATCGAGGAGGAAGGTGTAAAGCCGGTGAATGCGGAAGGCCATTGTTTGCGCTGGATGAGGCAGGGTGGCTCCAAGGTGTTGGAGCGGGCGGGCAGGCTGAAGCTAGAGCTGCGTTGCATGGCCGGGAAGCCAAGCTGCACGTTTCCGATGCCACTCCGCTGGACGCTGCCTCCGCTGTGGCACCTCCTCTTCTCCACGGCCGTCCACACGCGAGAGCTCTGAGGGCGCCAGGTGGAGCGACAACCACCAAACTCATCTGAACAAGACAGGGATCGACACTGGCGCTTACTGGGCGGAGCAGTGGAGTGCGAGGATGCCGTCTCAGTCAGGCTGAGGTCCTGCAACAATTTGGTGATCGTGCTTGAAGTGGAGCCAACATCCCAGTCCCAGTTGGCAGAACTTCTGTGTACCTCCGTGTACCACAGATTCTCCAGGCTGGTCCCAACTGGCCTCTGCTGTATGGCACAGCTGTGTCCCACCTCACCCCATCGGCTTGTTTCTGCAACAAAAAGAGCACAGTCATTTGCAAAGATAGTCCATTAAAGATTAAAACCTAAAATATAAAATAAAATAAAATAAAAAGGAATAATGCATTTTTACAATATTAATCCATCAAATTTAGCAGCCAACATCAATTTTTTACTCCATAGGTTCAAATTTTCACAAGGATTTCCAACAAAATAAAAATGTATCACACTGATTCAGTCAGCAAAGCCCCTCAGAGGAACAATGAGTGATATAAGGATCAATTTTTGGCTTGAAGTTCTGAAACTGGAAACAAAGAAAATTGTTTCCAGTGGAAGCTTCTACAGTCATGAGAGTTTGGTAAATTCAGCATCAACACCATCCATGATAGCGCTCCAGTCTGGTGACTGACACCACTCACTGCTTTGTGTAACTGGCACTAAAAACAAACCCTGTCCTCTGGGCATTGCTTTGTTGTCACAGCTCTGTATGTACAGCTCACTGTAAGACAGAGCTCAAAGTCCAACTAACTCATTATGCTGCAGCAAATGTCAATCATTATAAAAATTTTCCCCAGAGCTCCAAAATGAATAAAAAGTTTACCATTATTGCAATAGCAAAGATAATCTGACATGAAATAGGGCACGCCTAGGTCTATCAATAAGGGCTGCATTCCACTTAGAGGAAGTTCAATTTGTGTGCAGCGCTCTACGACCCAATGCAGCCCTCATTAATCCATCTGAGATAAGCACCATATATTTACTGTAGGTATTTGTTTATATTTTACAAGTTATGTCATTGCAAAGCATATGTTTTCCCGTAGTGTAGCCATCATTCTTACCAAAGCGTATCAGTTTATTTTTCTGCATCTAACTCGTCAACTCTGCCTCAGTACCATAGCTTCCAAATCAGGAAAGCACCGGCAATTCTTCTATTTCCGAGTGGATTAGACTGAACTGGCCACTCAACTCTGAGTCAGATGCTAAACATCGAGGCACCTGCCCACTCCTGGTATGCAGAAGGTCTATTCTTCTCTGGAGATAAAAATCCCCAAAATGCCATCTACAATACAAGTAGAACAAAGAACAAAAGACCTGTGGGTACTGCTGTGTTCTCCAACTTTGTATCAAGCACATTCAGTGCCAAGTTGCTGCAAGTAAATGATATATTTAATCTTATAATAGACAAATCGCTGAAGGCCATTACTTTTACTGCAAAGGAAAGTTAACGACATGGGCCGTGGTAATCGTAACCAGATTATGGAGTCAGCATGCCCACAGCCTTTAGGTGTGTAGGAGTGCTATGAGATTCCTGCTAATGATAAAGTGCAAACATGCAGACACTTGAGTACATTTATGGAGGCAAAACCACCTGTCAAACATGTTTCAGATAATACTATGTAGCTTTCCACCACATGCAGCAAAGCCTGCTTGAAGCCAATCTGCTAGTAATTCCTTTGCAGCTTGACATTTACAATGGCCGCTTCCAAATCAGCAGCAAAACCTGACACTTTCAGGCCTCTACAAGCTGCAGAGAATCATTCTGAGGATATAATTACATTTTGATGTCATTTGGGATGAGAGATAAAGTACACTGTAGGAACTGGGATAGAAGGTTTTATCCATATCACTTTTAAACACATTTTTGAGAACATTGATTACACCAGACAGCAAATGCTTACCCATGAGTCCACAAGTGAAAAGTGCCGCCCCTTGGCTCATGGTCTGCGCCTGGAACTGTGGTAATACAGAAGAGTCACCATAAGCTCATCAAAAAGCCACTGAAATTAAATCAATATGAGGCTCCAGTCATAGCTGTTACTATATCAACAAATAAAAAGGTAAAAATAACACAAGCTTACAAAAGTAAGCCCTTGTGTGGGCATAATTGATCATAATGCGACTCAGAGTTCCCCCATGATGCCACTGGTTAATCTTAAGACTGAGTGCGATGACTTCATTTCACAAGACTGAGAGCAAATTCAGTCCACATTAGTGGGGGAATTTTTCTCACTCTGTGCTGACAGGAAAAGCGTTGCGACTGCATGTATGCAGACTAGGAAATGACTTAGTTGGTCAGCATAACGAAACAAAAAATTACTCCATTGTCATTTTGAGGGAAGTAAAGAAAAATACAAAGGAGAATTGTAGCTTTTGTGATTGCTGGCAGTTATTATAATGTAATTACCAGTAATTGCAACTTTATTCTCAGAAACATCCACATTCCTCCTCTGACATCACATCTTGGGATTTTGCCAGGCACTACACATTCACGTTTAGCCATGTAAAATGAATCTTATTCAAATTGGCTGAACAGGAAAACTGATGTAAAGACATAACTGATGTGGCTTAATAAGTGGTCAGCAAGCTTCCTAATTCAGAGCAGCACCTGTCCTCTCCTTAGACAAGCTTAGCTGAGGCCTTTTGGCAAGGATACACAAACATGAAACGTCAAAAAATGCTTAAACAAATAGAAAAGAACCTCTCACCGGGCCCAAATCCGTACGTTTGGATGTTACATCGTCGGCACCCTTCTTTTCCAGTGTTTTCTTGTAAATGATCACCATGGCAACACACCTCCGTGTCCCAAGCCGTTCCAATAATGGCAATTTAAGCTGGAGGCCATTTTGACAGGCATGGTGTGAGCAGGCTGGTTTCTCATAAGCTTAAGACAGACTCCCTCAACTCCTCCAGGAATGTGCTTCACTCCTCGGCCCGATTCTGAGCAGACACAAAGATGAGCACAGGATTAGAATTCAGTACATATCTAACATTCTATCGACCATATAAGCAGATGACAAGGGAGAACATTTCCACCGAGTGGAGGCTCTGAAATGCATCATTAAATGCAGAGGCAAACCCAATATTCAGCAGTATCCCAACACCCTGATGACTCAAATGTCTTTTAGACAAATGTGTAGCTAGCCACATTAGCAGTGACACTTGGGCACTGCAATACCTTGAGCTAAGTGCTAATGTTGGCATGCCAACAATAACATTTAGTTAATAAAACAATTACCAGTTCATAAATCCTGAGTAAATCTTTTAAAGTCACAGTGGGTAACAATTACAGAGATGTAACTGCTTTCCTTAACAAATATTTGCAATTTATAACCTTAGACTGAAACATAGATATCCATTTGCACATGACACAATGGCCAAAAAAAAATCCTGCCGGAGAGGAGCACTGGTCATTTAAAAACCAGAAGTACAGGAAGTAGCTTTTTTTGTTTTGTTTTTTACAGTACAGAATAATGATGTGGTAATTGGGGGATTAATTAGGATAACACTGGAGGATCATACTTATTAAGGCAAGAATAGAAAATGGGTGTAGAAAAAAACTATTCAGAACATGAAAAGAAAGTTATTAAAAGACAGGCGAGGACAGAACAAGATCAAACACTGGTGTGACTTTTCCTAGATAGAAATTTCTGATGCAGAGCTCTCAGAGAGACTGAATTTGTTCCTTTTCTCCACAACATGTAGTGTAAGGGACTGATGAAGTCACAATTTGTTACTAGATAAGAGTGTGAACATTTGAAATGGTTGCCATTGCCAACTTGGCCTTTAGATGCCAGTAATTAACCTTGTTTGCATTTCTTTGGGTCAAAATTAGATTGTAACCTAAATATCCCTAACTGAACCAATACAGAGTACAAATTAAATCAGAAATCTTCTTCTTAGGACTTGTAACATCTGTGCTGATTTAATCAGTTGCAATACCTAGACATCCATGTTATCGAATGCAAGTGACATATGATGAAACTAAAATAAATGTATATGAAAATTTCAGGTCTTCTAATTGTATCAGTTAATGTATACATATAAAACACCACGTTCTCTGTCTGCATCTAGCAGGTGTAGCTGAAACAAAAACAGATTTATCCAAAAGGTAGCAGCATCTACAGTTCTTAGTGGACCATGATTTGATGCAATGTCTGCATATCATAAATTGGCAATAACATTTTGTCTGGATTCATCCTCTGGAGGAACATGAATGCTTCTTCAAAAAAGACATGGTACTCCAGTTTGGACCACCCAACTGTCTGGCAATTTTGTACAAGCACAGCTACCAAACATCCTGAAACACAAAGCAGTACTCGGGCATGAGCTGTTTGCCCAAACTAACAGAGCTGACAAGTTTTCTTTTTCTTTTTTTGTTTAGACTTTGTGCAAATAGAATTGGCTGCAACTGCTGTGAATCCAAGCCGATTACTGTGGCCTTCCTCTATAGAGAAGCTCCTAACTTTTCAGACTTACCTTCCATGCAAACAAATGAATATTTAATACTGAAAAACCCAAGCTAACACATACACAGAGCCACACAGATTCTGTTCCAAAGCTCTTATATGAGCATCCTGTTCAACACCTACAAACCTGCAAGATAACAGAAATTCAAGGGAGGTCAATAGTTTGAAAAGTCCTTTGTACAATTAGTTGAGTAAAGAAGTGTTAGAAGCAGTCACTTAGGCTAACAAGGTGTCACCTGTGCTGTCATACGTTTGTCTATAACTTAAAGTTACAGTGTTTTCACTTCCACATGGTCTCTTCCAGCGTACCACCAAAACTGGAACTCTATACCTTGTTTTATCCTTGCCTGCTCATGTGGAAGGGAGTGTGAGTTTCCTCAAAAGTGTTCCACTATGGAGCGCATAGAGGAATAGAGCAAAGTCAGAGTTGTGTAATTGACTCCTCAGGGGGCTGGCTGGGAATAGCTGACCTTGTGGTTATCAAAACAACCCTCTTCACATTAATGCTGCACCACCATTACCGTAAAACTGCTGATTAGCCGCAGATCTATATAATCATCACAGAGACTTCTACTACCACTAGATCAGTTGCACTCAAGGCCAAGTCAGGTAGAGGAACGGAGCAAAGTGGAAATGAGATGGTCGTAGGATTGCCTGCAAGGGCAGAAGGTGTCTGTTTAAATGACAACTGCAGGCAGGGGAGAAGGAAAACAGAAAGAGACAGGGCAACAAAAGAGTGCTCTGTGCAGAAGATGAGACACCATGGGAAACAAAAGAGGCGACATCAGAGGTTGTGGTGGTGGGGTGGGTGAGTGTGTAAAGGGGAGGGGGCATCACAAGACCCTGCAGGAGTAGACATGCTGGAGGTGGTGTTTGCATTCAGCATATGATTTCCATTACTAGCACTTATCACATCAAGAAAACAACTTAAACACGAGGGTGTTGTTGGCAGAGTTCTTCAAAGACAACATTATTCGTGGGATGTCTGCAGCTTTAACTCGGGGCCTGTGTGAGCTGAAAAGAAGAGAGCTTGAGGCTGGACTAGGTTAAACCAGATTATAATGTATTATAATGTGAGATATGGGAGATAACTATGGAAATGCTAGGAGTAGAACACAAGCTGCTGTTTATTATCTTTAATGGCGTGGGGATGAATGCAGATGGTACTGACACACAAAAAGAAAAAAATATCCTTTAGGTAAAGTTTACTCCAACAAAGAGGCTACTAAATGATGCTTCCTTTCCCTAAAGAGAGGAATAGGCAGTTGGCTAGCACTCTTGATACTCAAACTGTAAACAACACCCATTATATTTAGATGGACAAAATTGCAACAATTCAATCATCCTCCTCATGCGCTGGCTTTTTATTCCATAAATCTGAACTGAGCATGTTAAATGGGTGAGGTTTATAACATAATTATAAACATTCCTCAGCTAAATGACACAACTTGAACACGTAGTTATAAAAAGAGCCTAACCTAGCCCATCAGCCTCGCAAAACCATTCAAACTTGCATCAGTTTGTGAAAAATAAACATGGTGAGGACTGCAGGCAAAGGAAAACTCTGCTTTTTTCTTGCACAGACAAACCTGGAAAGCAAATGTAAAAGCCATAACAAAGCATGAGTTTAGCAGATACACCCAACCCACTCACCTCAAAAAGCATGCACTGCTCCATTCAAAGATGCAGCTATAATCTAGCAAACAAGGTATTAGCTAGAATTTCTGCCCGTGGGGTGCCACTCCCCTTCTGATGTCAAAACCCGAATCCCCTCCATAACGATGCTGCCTTTATCTGGAATCAGTGGGTGTCTATATGCTTCTGCAGTCTGATAGCACTTTATCGGAGTTCAGGCAGCAGCCACCATGACAACTGAGAAGTCTAATCTTTGAGAAGGGGAAGAACATTGCAGGACGTTTCCCCTCAGACGTGGCTTTCCATCACACGCAAACCAGGCTGGTGATTGACTGAAGCAACATCTGCACTGCAAGCAACCCTTCTAAAAAGACAACAGCAATGCGGTCTTGGATAAGCTGATGAGACTCCACGCTTCCTTTGTGGTCACAAAAAGCCTTTGAAACATTGCCACTTTTGGTTGTCATGAACATCAAGTGATCGTGCACCATCAATGAGATAGGACAAGTGAGGAAACCACAGACTCTATTGGGTCAAGTTAAAGCGAGAGCTTGCTTTAATGTCAACTCAGCTTTTAAAAACCTGCACAGGCCCTACTGTACTCAAGTTCCAGCAGTGACATTTTCTGAGTCACACTTTTCTAAGACTCATAAACTGAACAATTGACATTGAACCTGCCATCATTGCCCAAAAAGCAGTTTCCCCATATTGAGCAGCTTTTCCATACATTGCTCAGACTGTAATCCCATGGGTTAGGCCACCATTACATAAGGATTTGGCAGCTTTGTGCCTGACTGACAATTAGACCTAATACTAATCTGTTTTATAGCACTTGGACAGCTGGTGGAAACAACACTATTTGATACGATTACTTTACCTTGCTAAACAAGACACATTTAGCATCTTTCCCCTTTTTAAAATTCATAACGCTGCTTAATGTTTCCCATTATAAAGCTTTCATCCTGACAAACTAAAAAAAAAAAGCTTAAAATAAAACAGTTCAGATGTTAATTTGAATTTCCATCCAACTTTGAGCTTCCTTAAATAATGGCATTCGGCCCAGTGTCCTGCTCTGAACAATCCCAGGATTGTGGTCGTCTCGATAGTCGAAGCATCTGCTAAGCACCTGAGATTGCCAGAATTGAAAACTAGGATTTTTTCTCATCTGGTCATTTCAGGATTTGTGCTGCTCTTCATCACTGCACCACTTGCGAGAGGAATGTCGGATAAAAGCTTGGCTGTCCTATTCTGAGGAAAGATTCACTGGGAGAAAAAAAAATGCACGTCCCTAAAATTCTTGTTACCACAAGCTGTTGTTGCCGAGTTGCAAGCAGGTTCCATATCTAGACTCATATAATGAGCAGTGCTTTATTCGTTTATTTTTAAGTCGTAAAACATGGGTAAGTTTAAACAACATGTCACAGACTAAAATATCTGAACTGGCCAGCCAGTTTTCCAGCTCAGTTTTTCATGCAGCTCTTTACAGAGAAAATTCCAGGTTTTTGAAACCTGAAACTTTCTTTGTTGGTGGTGTCATTTAGTACCACAAAGAGCAGGTGGTACTAAGTACTGTCAAGGCTGACTGAAAAGAAATTTATGAAACTCATTGCAGGGTGCTGGCTAGCCCATAGCTGTCCACAAGTCAAGCAGGAGGCTCGCTCTACGTTTTAAGCTGTGAGTGAATAGTCAGAAATGAGCATGGCTGGAAGGCTTCAATAGTAGTTATCAGGCTCAGTTGAGGGCCTGGGGTACAGCCAAGGTCTCCCAGGCATGCAGCTGCCCACTTACCATAAACACAAAGGCTCAGCATGGCTATGCATGGCAGCCAGGGAGGCCTACGTTTTAAAGCAGGCCTGCTGTTTAATTATCTCATACATAATCACTTGCACTGTATACATTTGTCTAGAAGAAGAGCTTTGTTGAGCTCTCTAATCAAGGCTTTCAGCAAACCTGTCCAAGTTGGAGAAAAATGTTGTCCACTTGAATGCTAAATCTAACAAAGTCTCTTAATTACACAAGGCTGAAGACACAACAGCCCCAGAAGAACACCACAGCATGTAAATGGACCAAAATAAGAATAGGTCTGATGCAGTGGATATGGCTCAATTTTTTTCAAAATAAAAAAACAACATGGAAGCAAGAGAGCACTCTACTGCACATGCAGAAACTGTTACTTCTTTCACAGATCATTGCCTAAACTGAACACAAAAATATTAGAAAGGAGTTAATTTTTTTCTTGGTAAGTGAACGATCACACAATGTGGGTAGTGCAATCCACAAGTTCTCAACATTATATCTAAATATCTCTAAGTGATGATAGAGCCATTCTCCTGCACTTGAGTGAAAGAGTTAGACAGTTTTTCATATGTGGCTTTCAGCCCACCAGGTGGATGCCTTTCAGTTTCAGAAGAAAGGGCCCTGAAAACTGAGCTTGCCCAAGTAACCAGCACAAACAGTCCCTGAAACCCCTTTCCCAAAATCACTCATGAAAGGGAAATGAGTTTGGCAAAGAACTGGTGTGACGGGAGCTTGCAGTATGTTACACATGCAGACCACAGAGCAAACAGGATTTTGAACTTGATGGAGGGGGCACAAGCTGCTAATTATAAAATATTAAATCTACATGCAGCAAATGTAAAATGATATATCTGCCACTTAAAAGCAAGCCTCGAAATTCTGTTCAAGCCACTTATTCATTTTCATAGATGTAATCAAAGACTGGGGACAATTTGAAGAGTTCAGGTTTAACAAGTTATTGTGTTTATGATCCCGGTGAGAACTAAAACTGCTGAATCTGTAAGACTGTGTGTCAGTGAACTGGCGGCCTGTCCAGGGTGTACCCTGCCT
This sequence comes from Atherinosoma microstoma, assembly GCA_037177055.1. Classification (NCBI taxonomy): domain Eukaryota; kingdom Metazoa; phylum Chordata; class Actinopteri; order Atheriniformes; family Atherinidae; genus Atherinosoma; species Atherinosoma microstoma. The sequence goes on along the minus strand of JBBBVU010000023.1, from coordinate 8,544,382 downwards.
CTTGCCTGATAGTAGCTAGGATAGGATCCAGCACCCCGCAACATGAATTGGAATAAGTGGGAAGAGAAAATGGATGGATGGATGGATGTGGGTACATGAGTTCTGACTTTATACCTAAGGAAAGGTTGGCTTGACAAGACATTACGTGATTCCAACACAATGGCAAACACTGCAACAAAATGTCAAAAACATGATAATACCACAAATAAATTTAGCCTTTAAAACTAATTAAAAGGGCTTACTTATTTGCCACTTACATGCATGCCTTACATGGGAGGAAACTAGAATGAGATCAGTGTCTGCCCTTCATAGTCTGCCAATTCAAATGAAGTGCATTTAATCAAAAATTTGGGTGATTAATCTAATTCAATTTTTGACACATTGTAAATTCACTAACAAGTCAAGCTTACTTATAAGTTTTTTTAATAACTTCTCTTCAATATTTGATCACATTGTGCCTTGTAATTACCTGAATGGCCTAAAATAGAAAGTAATACCATGAAGGGTTTGAAAAAAATTCAGTTCAAGAGGAACTTGTATGAGTTTTAAGCCAGACAAAACAAAAAGGTGCACAGTTCACACTGGGAAAAGTTGCTAAGCTAATTAACTGGAGCTGTGCTGAGCCTGAGCTGAGAAAACTAGTTTACAACTGGTCACTTCAAATCGACTCTGTCATCATAAAAATTATCCATTAAGTGCGTCACACACTTTTAAAGCCAAACTGAACATCTGCCTTCACTCTTCCTGAAGCAATAACTACAGATGCTACAGTTAAGTTAGCTAAAACAGAAAGTTATTAGACCGAAAAGTACCACTCACGGGCATCACGGTGAGCGCCTAGAGTCAACAACGACACCGGGTAGCTGGTTAGTTTAGGTTGACCATGCTGAGTATTGTAGCTGAAAGGCAAAACAAGGCAGGAAGCAAGGCGAGCAACTCACTTCAAGTACTCCTCCAGACTACAACATTGCCCCAGTGCACTACTGTCCAACAAAACTGCACGCTAATGAGCCTGTGACAACATACACGAGCACTACCACTTTTGACAGGGTAGAGGGGAGACCAATGAGTAATTTATACCAAGAAATCTCTCTTTTAACGTCAAATTTTAATTTTAGTTGGCTTATTTGAAATATAATCTAAGTTAATATGACTCTTAAAGGGGAGGTAAGGGAAAAATGTCTCTTTTATTAGGTTTTTGTAAAACAAGTCACCCCGCGCTTGTAACTAGTGGTCTAATCCACCCTGCAGCAATGAAAAGTAATCAGTTTTGAGCTGAGCATATAGACAAGGCACTTTCACAATACACAGTAGTTATACTGTATATGACAATATATTAAATTAAATTTGTGTTACTTTCAGACATACTGTGTAAAATAGATGTGTGTCATTTAGACATAGCAATTCCTCTTCAAAAAATGAGCTCTCTTACTGACTAAAGTTACTTCTAAATAAATGCATTTATTACTAACAGATGTTCTACCAGGAACTGAAGTCTTTCTCATGATTTACATCAGCATCCAATAAGGTATTATTTTTAACATTAACATCACAAATTAATGTCATTTTTCTTTGTCTGTCTATCCAAAACCGTGTGACTTTCTGATTTGCACCCCTAAAGCATCTAAAGTAGGGAAGTTCTATCAGGACAGCCTGTGTATACAGTAATAACTGTGTGTTTGCTTAGCTTTCTGTATGTTTAAGCACTGTTAACATTGTGAGCCTATTTAAGAGAGCTTGCACAGCAATTCTGGGCTTATTAACCCAGAAAGCAACCAGACTTTATTGGATGAGTCCCAACGGAATCTGCAATACAAAAAGTTCTATGTCCGATAACATCATACACAGATATTTAATATATTTTGTGTGGACAGAAGTTGCCACACTGGGCCTCACAAGGGTGGGGAGCTTGAGGCTCACCCCTGGCAGACACTATTGTTAATCAAGAAGTAACATCTGTTGTGTGCTTCTAATCTGCCTCAGACTGTCCTCTTCGGTTTTAGACTGTCTGCCTTTTGTGTTTAAAGGCACCCTGGATTTGTCTCCTAGACTATGTGGGCTACAGTGTGGGGGGTAAGGAAAAAAAAGAAGACCGGTAGCAGTGCGAAAAGAAACACAGAATACTTTTTATAACAAACTTGGCATTCACTGTTTTTTTTTTCTCTCTGAAAAGTCACAGATGACACAGAGGACCAAAGCAGCTTGTACTGTAAGAGGGTGGTAGTTTTGCAGCTCAATAAGTTTGGCAGTGTGTTTTGTGACTGTCATATCCACAGGGGGGCAGTATACACCAATCATTTAACAAGAAAAGACTATTAAAAAAAAACATAGATACACATGTACGAGGAATATAGGTCTTTATTTTGTTGTCTTCAGACTTTCAGAATTGTGGCTTTTATATGGTTGACAGTAAATAGGACGATATCTTCCAGAGAGCCCTCGCAGAATGCTGCGTGCCATCTGTGGTTCACTGGCTGTAGACAGATGGCTGAAGGACTCCTGTTACAGGAGCCATCTCTTCTCGACTTTAATGAACGGTTAATCCTCTCTGTCACTGACAACATTTCCTGTTATATCAGCTGTAGAACTTTGTTCTTAGTCATATTTCTAAACAAATGAAAACATTCATCTCTGTTCGACTAGCGGCACTAAATTTGTTCTGAAGATGATTCAGCAAAAGTTTTAAAGTCCTGCCTGTGCCATCTGAATCTGTTTGTCAGTGAGCACAAACTCTCAATACATTTTCAACTGGTTAAAAATTCTGTTTGGCTGTGTGAGGGACTGTTTTAAAGAAAAACACTGACACCATTTGTCAAAATGCAGAAGTACACGTATTTAACAACCGTCTCAGTGCTTGTTGCTCAAATTGTCCTTTGATGTTACACAGTTGGATACTGCAACTACAGTCAGCACATAAAAAGAGCATATGGCTTTCATGAAACTCCCATCTAAATTTCATTGCCTCTCATCTAACCCACTAATCCTTGCCTATAATGTTTATAGCCAAGTTAATTGAACTGGCACATCTCTGTGGGTTTGAAGATCCCCTCTGAGAGGCTCTAAAACCAAGTCTTTGCCAATACGTACGCATTACGAAGACCTCCTCAGCATCTGAAAAGAGCAGCAGCTGTTCGTCCAGTAACGGTTCTCGGTGACTGCATGGGTGAGTTATCTGGAAAAAATGGGGCCGCTGAGCTCACAAGTGTCAGTGTTTATAAAGATAACACAATCAAGTAAACTAATAGCTAGTGATCTAAAGCTACAAAATAAATACTGTTACAGCAAAAATCTAGGGTCTGAGTAAAGTGGTCAGTATTCTGTCATTTATAACTAATTACGGTCATGTAAGCAGTAAAATATTTACTTCTTAAATGCATTAAAACGTTTCAAGTCTCACTACATTAAATCAAAGGTTTTAAAAATTGTAGCCGGGAAAGTGACACCCTGTTAGTTCAATAAAGGAGTTTGGGTCAATTAATAAGAACTTATCTTGATCTGAGATCTCGATTCTGTTATTTTAGCTTACAGATGTTCAGCCAGACAGCCAACACAGTTTGACGCGGATTAAGACCACACCAAAAGAATTAATAGGTCAGTCAAATTTCTAAGTTTCCAAATCAAGGAAAGTATGAAAAACATGTGTAACCCTATATTTCTCTTCAGCCTAATAAACTACGTCTATTCCAAATCATCTATAACTACAGTAAATATTAATGTAATATTTCTTAACTTCTTTTCCCTACACATATTCAACCCTGGAGCAGGTAAAAAGCTCACATGTTCTACCTTCCTCTTTGAAGATCTCTGAACAGGATTTTCATCTCAAGAAACTTTATTGGTCATATTTAGACATATAGAGTACCGATAATACATGCAGTAAAATTAAGGATCTCACTGGCGATGTTTACCTAAAAGAACCTGAGAGATTTGAGTTTCATTCACACACACTGTAAGAGACATGGAGCATGTGATTTAAAGACAGTAATTGGTCCTCATGGTCTGTTGTGGGTAACAGATTTATTGAGGAACAGTTGCTCTGGAGTCATTTGGTTCGCTTTGATACAGTCAGAACAAAGACATTCTTTTAGAGCTAACAAGTTTTTCTTGTAATATTTCAAATATTGAACTTCTTTAGATCACATCAATCATGGTCAAGGATTGTCTCAAAAATAAGTGCTATAACATTGAAGTATAAAACACATCTGAAATAAATTACGCATAAAAAAAAACCTGAGACTAGTGCTGAGCAGTTTGTACGGATTTCGGGGATCCATCTCCTTGAGAATCCGCCCTCTCATTCTCCATGTATGCCTGCACTGATCTCCACAGTGCCCTGATGTTGCCCTCGCCAAAACCTGTCGCCCCTCTTCGCTCTATCAGCTCCAGGAAGAAGGTATCTTCTGCAAATATGGGCTTGGTGAACACCTGGAGAAGGTATCTGAGAACATCACAGTAAGGACAGCAGGACATATGGTTAGCCTTCCATAATGACCCAACCAGCTTTCATAGCATATGTGAGAGACCAACATATCCAGGTGGGGTTCTCCCCCTTTTGCAACTGCAAGCTGTATAAGAATATTAACTTTAAGAAGATGCTCATTGCAACATCCTTATTTTAGTTTATAGATGCTACTTAAATAAGCATGAGCCGTTGCTTTCTGCTTCTTAAAATTGTATTTAGAAAAAGTAGTAGAAAGACAGACAAATAAGGCGTCTGGAAGAGAGGCAAGCGTTAAAGAGGTGGCAGATTATTGACTACCGAATACATCTCACCTTCTGTTGTCGCTGGATGCTCTCAGAGATAAGGGATCCTGGTGCAGGTCTGTATCCAGGAGAATTCCATGTTGCGCCAGCATCTGGGGGTTGTGTCCTGCTTCCTCGATTTCCTGCCGTTTTCCCACCTGCCACAGCACACAGGAAGTGCAAAACAATTATTGACATGTTGGTTTGCAAGTTTGGTTCTGGTCAGAATCACTGGCACCACTACACTGCAAGCACAGAACGGAGATATTCTTTATGAATAAATAAAAATATTAACCTGGTTTGAATATTCTAATAAAAAAAAATTAAACACATTGACCAATTATTGGTACCATTCTGCTGTTTAAATCTTTTTTCTTCAAGAAATCAAAAACCTTTTCATTAATGTTACCTTAATAGACTAATTCATCAGTTTTTTTTCTGCATAAAATGTGACTGTAGTTATTTTCGGTTTCTTTGACAGAGCTCTGCAAAAAATTGGTGTCAACTGTGGGAAAAACAAGATGAAAGATGTCTTCAATGCTTCAGGGCGGACCAATCAGGAGAGGTGGTTTCAGCCTGAGCCTATAAAATAAGCTGCGAGCTAAATTAATCAGGTCTCCATGGGTGACTGCTATTGCATGAGGGGTCACAAAAAGGTTGAAGTAATTCTTTTTGGGGGAAAAAAAAACTTCATAGCAAACAGCTAGAAAGGACTTCTGCAAAGATATAGCTTCAAGGAATGGCAAAAAAGTACAAACAGACTGGTGCAAGAAGCTTCCAAATGGCTACAAGGAACATTTGGTGGCTGTGTCTGTTGCTAAATGTTCTGCAAATAGATGTCAGGGTTACTATAAACTATCCATAACTGAAGGGTGTCATTAATGGATAGGTTATATGTGTATGGGTTGGCTCAATCAAGTATGTTATGTGTTTGTTTTAGTTTTTTGTTGGCCGGATTTTCACAAAAGTTAGACATGCATCTGCAGTTCACCAGAAGCAGGGCATGACCCAGCTTATCAGTGTGTTGCCTTGAATGACATTAAACAAGAATACGAAAAAAAAACTTCAAATAAATCAATAAAATCAAATAAAAATGTTATCTTAATATGGGCTCAATATTTTTTCATTTCAGCCTTGGTGAAAGTATGGAGTGTCAGACTGCCATTGTTACACTTAGCTCCACTGCTTATTGGTACAAAGCAGAGCCTGTCCTCTTTGTGCCTGGTGATGTCACAGCCTTGAAAACGCTATTTATGAACTGGGCCACTCGCAAAGCTACAAACTCAAAGGCCTGTCCAGATCGGATTCTCTTTAATATAATCAAAATCTTACAGCATGCATTATATTTTTTGATTAAATATTAGATGGAGGGGTGGACCACTTCTGACAGAAAATTTTGTATAGTCTTGTTTCTTTGCTATAGCAAATGAGCTGTGCAACTCTGAGTGAAGCAAACCTCTGTGTAGTAGGCCGGAGGAGGAGAGAAAAACTGCACACCAGCTGCAGCCATTGTTTGTGCAGTAGAGACAATGTTTTTGGTGTACAGTGCAATGTGCTGGATCCCCGGGGCCTTGTGCTCCTCCAAGAAGGTGTCGACCTGGTTTCTGCCTAAAATAAGTGAAAGTACATGGGAAAGTTGTGATGCAAGTAGGGGGTGTAATATCATAAAATGTTGATGAAATGAAACGGTTTAAACCTTGTTGAGGTAGAGATTCTGCAATGACAAACTTGCAGTCAGGCTCTTTCTTGTTCACAAAGGGAAGAGTGATGCCAGCTTTGCTGCATTTCCAGTACTGCATGGCAGTGAGTCGTAGTCCAACGCCTTCCTGGTTTACTACAAAACCTTCATCCGCATCTTCATTACTACACAGGAGAAAAATAAAAACATTATTCAAAGGTGAATTAAGAAAACTAAACACCACACTGGGAGTATGCACTGTACTGTTCTGTGCAAGTCTTGAACCACCCATTATTTCTTGATATATTGCCTGGAAAATAACTAAAACACATGCAAACAAGAATGGGAATACAGTATACAAGGGAAAAACTGTTTACAGTTTCTTGAAGGGAAATCCAAATATCATCTTTGGATATTGATTGCCTTTCACATTATTTCCAAGATTCATCACTCCATATGACCTGTTCTCACTGACTTTCAGTCCAGTTCTTGTGTTGTTTGGCATACCCCAGCATTTTGGGTTTTTTTTCCTTCCTTAAGAATGGCTTTTTCACAGCCACCCTGAAGCCAACACCTGCTGAGGTGTAAGGACTTTAGATACTGTTTATCTCCTGTAGACTTTTTTGACCTGCCAATTCCTTTAATCCTGAATCATTCCAAATTAGAAGGAAAAAGCAGCCAGAGTCCAAAGACAAGACGGCAAGAAAAGATTACAAGCAACCTTTACAGATTGGAAGGAAAATGGGAAGAATTAATGGGTGACTCAAGACTTTTACACAGTATCTTATTTGTGGAACACCAAGTTTCTCACCTATCAATGAAAAACCTTTTGAAACCAAACAGCTTCTCATACCACCTCATGACCTGGTGAGTGGAATTCCTGGGACAGGCATAAGTAACGTGATCAAAATGTGTTACAGGACAAGACGCATCCTCCTCTTCCAAGCTCCAACCCTTTTCCGTGACATTAAACCCAGGCAGAAAGATCCCCCCATATTTTGTCTTGTCGATAAGTGTGTGGCACACGTTTCCGACAATCGATTTAACCACCGAGTAGGTGACCAGACCATTCTCGTCCTCGACAGTCGTGGGAGGCACGAGGAAATTACAACCCAGATGGCGGAGAACCTTGAACGACCTTTCAACATCCTCTACTTCGAAACAGACGTTACCGACAGAGTCCACCGGGTGATGTGGGTTGACATCGTAAAGACATGCCGAGGAAGTACCACGCTTGTGTTTCCCAACGTCAGCCCAGCGTGATTCAATTGAATATTTGTCCGTTGCACCAAGCAGCCCTTCATTCAATCCCGTACCATTATGATTCTGTCCCTCATTAACAACGAAAACTGCTGCTCCCTTCCTAAAAGCCACCTGCTTGGACTTAGCAGTCACTCTAGTAGCAAATAAATTAAACTTGTACTTGGAAACAAGGTCATAAACTAAATTCTGCCCATTAGAAACATGGAGCGAAACGTGGTGTAACCGGCTCAGGGATACTGCCATGTTGTTCCGCGTGACGTTTTGACAGGAGGTGTGTCCAAAAAAGAAAAAAATCAAGCTTATATGATTATGTTGGACCAGTGATGTAACTTGGAGGTCAACAACCGTAATTCTTTTTCAAGTGTCTCATAGTGTTACAGCAGCATGTGATGATATTTTCCTTTTAATGACCCTCCTTTAAACTGTTTCTCATTTGCTCTCTACAATACCTGAATTATCTTTTATGAAAATCAACTTTGCATCATTCAACCTTCGAGAGTTGCGAGGTGTTTAGTGTTTAAAAAAAAAGCTCGGATATTTATCAAAAGTTCAGTTAAATGTCCCACATTCAAATATTTTCTTTTTAGTTTGGTGGATATTAAAATGTATGACTTACAGTACAGAATGAGCCCAATGGGCTTAAATCTAGGCAAATAAAGTAAATGAGCAACATGATGCAAACACTTTTTGTCTTTATGAGATCTCGCGGTCCTCTAGAATATTCCGGTAGTTCACGAAGGCAACACAGTACTTTCCCTTTATCCAATCACATTGAGAGCTCAGCCAGATGATTGGTGACGAAGGCAGGCTAGCGTTTATTTTGGCTCTGCTTCTCATTTGTGAAGCTGTCGCCGCCATTAGACAAGACGGAGGCAGTGTAAACCATGGATAGTTGCGAATTTATACCATGATTGGAGGAGTTCGGAGGCCCTGTCAATGTGCGCTTTGGCCTGCGACGGGTTAATGTGTCCGCAAAGGTAAACATGTGAGAGACCAACGGAGTCGAAACAATTCGGATTGGGAAAGGTTTGATTGAGCAGGAGGAAGGAGGGGGGGACTGGACAAGAAGGGTTTGTTGTGGTTTTCTGCTGCACTTGGGAGACGAACGAACTCACGAAACGGTAAGAGTTTATATATTTTTCTGCAAATATTCATAATCGTGTTGTGTTCCATGTTTTTCGACCGAAAAACGCTCGTTGCCAATGTAATTGCACGTTAGCTAACGTTTTATATGCTACGATGTTAGCATGCCAGCTAGCGAGATTAGGCTAAAGACTGAAACATCACTCCACAATAACACTATGCTGCCCCAAGTCATGTGAATTAAATCGAGACTGTTCTCTTCGCTCAATACTGTTAGAGATAATGAAAAGCTGGTAGACAGTTTCATTCACAGTAAAATTCCTGGCTGACAGTTGGTCATTGAAGATGACTGACCAGATGCAAGTTTGTTAAACTACTGGAACACCCACTACTGATCTGAAATAAAGTATCTTAACAAGTGGGACTTATTAATGTTATTATTATTATTATTATTGTTCAGTATTTAGTGTATTGTTATATCTCACATCTTACTGGATTTCACAGAGCAAAACGAAGTTACTCACAATGACAGAACAGAGGGTGAAGTGGGCCTGTGACTACTGCACTTTCGAGAATTGGCCATCTTCAATCAAGTGCACAATGTGCCGGGCACCAAAGTTGAGGGGTCCTATCATCACAGAGGAACCTTATAAAAACAGCCCTGACCTGGACCCCAGTCTGGAATGGGATCCTCCTAGAACTGAAAGTGGTAGCAGCCTCCTTATCTGCCCTGACTCTAGTGCTAGACCCAGAGTCAGATCCTCTAGTATGGCTGAGATTGCTAATAAGTGGTCTTGCCAGATGTGCACCTATCTGAACTGGCCTCGAGCCATTCGTTGCACACAGTGCCTGTGTCAGCGGCCAAGGACCAGCAGCCCCACTGAGTCCCCCCAAACTTCAGGCTCCAACGCAGGCTGCCGACCTGCTGTTCCCTCTCCCGTGGACACCTGTGAGGAGTACAATGACAGGAACAGACTCAACACTCACCAACAGCACTGGACATGTACAGCTTGCACTTACCAGAACTGGCCAAGAACTACAAAGTGTGTGGTGTGTGACCTCCCCAAGCCTAACAACCAGGAAGCCATAGAGCTACCAGAATCTGCAGAACCCTCACCCTTGATCAATGAACAGGACATGGCACGATGGAGGGGTAGTTGCAGTGGAAGCCAGGGCCAAAGGAGATCCCCTCCTATGGCCAAGAGGGAAGACCATGTCAAAATGGACTTCCAGAGAATAGAGCTTGCAGCTGGAGCCATGAGTAAAGAAGAACAGGAGGTTGACTTCAAGAAGCTGAAGCAGATTAGAAATCGGATGAAGAAAACAGACTGGCTGTTTCTCAGTGCTTGTGCTGGTGAGTTTGTTTTTTTTTGTTGCACTTTTTCATCATATCATCCCAGCAGGGGCTGAAATAGTTCTACAGCTGATCCATTGAAAATGTATCTACATCAGTTTGAAAACATTGATTTTATTATATATGATGTTTTGTTTTTTCTATTTAAAAAGATTCCCCACTGAATTTGTTTTGTCAATGGGTGACATGTCCTGTTTGTTAAACTAGGGATGGCCATTCGATTAAATTGTCTTAATCGATTATCGGGAGAATTAACCATCAATTTTTTATGAATCATTGATATTTTTTTAATCATAATTTAGTATTTATAGGCTTTATTTAAAATGTTGTAAAAGTAGAAAAAACAGCGCGTTTCCTCATTTAGATCTTTATTACGAGATGAACGACTTGCAGCACTTAAATGGGACTCATTCAATGGTTACACTGGAAAATTTGCGCTCTCATACAACTTCGGCAACAGTCTAAAGATGCATTAGTTTTTATCGATTTTTTTAAAAAAGTAATGTCATTGGTGAAACTTTAACTATCGATTAATTGATCGTCGATTAATTATGCCCATCCCTAGTTTAAACTCCAAATATTAAAGTACTATGGCATTAATAAAACCACGGGCTGCTGGTTTTCTTTGTCAAGGTCTATCAGCTAAAGTGAGATTACACTTATCATCAGAAAAGTGTAAATGATGTTTTAATGGTTACGCTATAAAGACGTGTATCTCAAAAAGCTGATAGGAATTTGATCCAACACATCATTGAGGCCCTTTCTGGCCTTGATGTGCTACTAAGAGCATCTTTGAAACACTAAGAGGGTGTGAGTGCTTCCCAGCTGGTGGATGAATGGGCTGTCTGGGCTGTGCAGTGCGAGTGGAGCCTGTGGACCAGAGTCTGCCCTGGCACACAGTCAGCACACCCTGTAAACACTGGTGCTTATGTGCTGAGCAGCGGCCTCCAGGAGGCAAAAATAGCCTTGACAAACACGAGAAACTGTCAACAACAAAAAACAAAACAAACAAACCTTGAAGGCAGCATGTGATCAGCAGTGCACTCCTAACCTTTGCACTGATTGCACTTCCCAGGTTGCTGTTGAGGGGCAGAAAACATTCCTCTTGGGTTAGGTTAAGACGATTTTTGTTATCTTTTAAGCCTATGCATGAATTCTGACTATTGACATCCCCATTCAATTTAATTCTTCATTGTGCTTTGTCTTTTTATTTATATTCATGCTGTTTCCTAACTTGTTGGAGTTATGTTGCTTCTTCTCATAGTTTTTGTCATTGAAGGAAGTACCTGAGTCAAGCAGCACATTTCGACTAAGACGCCAAGCACTTCCTCAGGTCTCAGAACGTGGTCTCACTTCACTCTGTTGTTTCGCCATATTTCTGTTGTTGAAGAGCTCTGAACTTGAGCCAGAATCTTATAATCCCATTGATTCTACTTCCCCCTTAAAGGGAAGCAGACTCTGTAGAACAAAACGACGCCATTCCAAAAACAGAATCCATAACCAGCAACATTTGCCATGGCAGCTTGCATACTTATTTGAAAAAAGAACATTGATTTAAGTGCTTATAGTTTAATGTTTCTAATGATGAAGTTGTGTGCAGTTGTTGTGATTTATTGTGAAGAAAACAATTGTGGGTGATCTTTTGTTTTCCTTCACGCTAGGAATAATTTAGTTGATCAGCTGAATTTTTATATGATTAGCCAAAAAATGTCAGCCATCCATGACAACAAAACTGTACTTGAAATTGTTGTATCAGTTTGCAGAAATGGTCACAGATATCCTTAGCTGCTTTTGGGCTGCAAAGTCATTTATCACACAACGTATATGATAGAACAGAAGTCGCATACAGAAGCTTCTCCTGCTTTGACTTGTTTGAGAAAAGTGTTGGGCTTTTTGTTAAACCCTGAGCAATGTACACTTGCAGACTGACATTCTGCATAATGTGCAGAAGTGATTGGACTGGACACACTGCTGCGATCAGGCATGATCATGTCAAACACTGAAAAAGAAGGCAAAATGCTCTGACTGCACTGCTAGTCACATACAAAGATGCCCCCTCCCCACCCATCCCCATCTCTGGCTTAAGGAATTATTGTAGGACTGATATTATTTAGACAAATCCAGCCATGAGGGGTTTATTTTTATTTATTTTTTTACATTTCCTGATTGCAAAGTACGTGTTATTTACCCATCCTCTTAGTATAAGATTATGGCAGATGAATAATGAGAATGCAAGCTAAAAAAGAATAGAAGCTAAGTCATCAGCTTCATATGGATTAAATCCGGAAATCCTTCATCAGGCTTTTGAGGATGAAAATAATGGGTAAATGTGAATTTGTTTTGTGTTTAAGATGAGACAAACTTTGATTTTATCTTTTTAAAATCTTTAAAACTTATTTTATCCAGATATTGTGCACTTTAAGAGAGTGATGTTTTTTTCCAGCGATCTAACTTTCTGTTCTGTCAATATTTTAGATTAGCATTCTATTGCTGTTTCACTTCCCATTAGCTTCTAGGTAGAAAAAGATCAAATTTTCTTTCAGAAAAAAGTCAAACCAGCAATGTGTTTTGGTGTTAGGCCTTCATGCAATACATCCACAGCAGAGAAATGTGCCAGCCTGTGATAACCACTATATATTAGATACTCACACTTTTTTTTTTCAAACGAGAATGCAGTACAAAAGAGGAACTGGGGCCAAGTTTACAACTTGTTTTAAGAACAAGCAAAAATATGAAACTATCCATTTCTAAAAGACACTACCATATTGTTAGGTGCTTTTATGAGGTCCCTTTTAGCATTGCTGCAGCTACAGAATATCCCTACCAAAATAATATGACATCTATTTATGGATCAGTGTCTGCAAAATGTCACCCAGCATGTGTAAAATGAGATGGCACACTCTCCAGCCAACTTCTCTCAAGGTAACCGGCCCCTTCCCTGCTAGAAAGAACATCCTCACAAATGGGAGTCTGTTTAAGCATGCCAGTGCTTCAGTGCTCTATGTACCACATAGCTGTTGCGCATTTCACTCTTAACAGATGTTGAGACTACACGGTCCAAATGGGGGGGTCTAATCTGCGCAGTCTGCCCTCTTTCTGACATAGCTCTGTGATAGCTCTGCATTATAAGCCACACTGCTCTGTCTGTCCAACTATGTAGAACATTGACAGTGTGATAGCTGTTCTCTCTCAGGGTTAGCTAGCGGCTACATCTAGAGGTCATCAGGATTGTCAATTGACGTCAAGACCTAGAAATCTGTATTCTCTTTGCATTTAGTTTTTTTCCCTCTGTTTCAAGTTGTTTTGAAAATGTATCGCTGATTTGAATGGAAATCGGATGTGACTATGACCAGCATGACGTATTGGCAGAGTCTGACAGATATTACTTTATCCCTCTCATGGAACATGACAAGCTGTCTGTGTTACATCTTGCTTCTATTATGAGCAAGTACATGGAGTTGAAACGGCTCCAAAAGCCAGTCAAATTCATCTTCAATGTATGTGCCATTGTAAATGAATCGCCATGTGACTTTACTTTTGTTTTGTGATCCTGCCAGATGGGGAACAACTGTGGTATTTTGGAATAATAGATTAAAAATATCCCTACTCACCAGTTTTAGTACACTTAGCAAAAGCTAATCCAGGGTAAAACGGTAATACTGTATGAGAAACTAAATTGCATTAATGACATACTGAGGCTGAATCAACATTGAACCATATTGAGTTTTTTTTTACATAAATAACCTGTTTCTTATTCCTTCCTCCCTTTTGCTGCAGGAGTTGTAGAAGGAGATCTGGCGGCAGTAGAAGCCTACAAGTCATCCGGTGGCGATATCGCCCGACAGCTCACTGCTGATGAGGTGCAGCTACTCAATCGGTCCTCAGCGTTTGACGTAGGCTTCACCCTGGTACATTTGGCTATTCGCTTCCAGAGGCAAGACATGCTCGCCATTCTGTTGACAGAAGTAAGTTCGACTTAATCTTTGGCATAAGGGCACCACTGGAATTGAAACCGTTTTTTCTTTGATAGCTTGTCTTTTGATTAGACGCTATTTACGTAGTTTTCAGCTCTTCAATGGATGAAAAAGCAAAGTGCGATTTTCTTTTAAAAGAATTGTATCAAAACTAAAAATGCCAGTATTCTTGTCCTTTTGCATTGTGTTAATTGGTCATTTTTGGCATAATGATGTTATAAGTCCCTCTTGGAATCTTGATGCTAGTTTGTGTTTCTCCTTGTCACGCACGTCAGTCTATTAATTGTTGACGATGTATAGCAGATGCCTATAATTGCAGTGGAAGTGCACTTTGAGGATTAGGTGGAGGATTAGGTTGGCTTCAGTCACTGGTTCCTAATGGAATTGGTAATGCAGAGTTGATGTGGTTTGCAAGGAGAGCATCAATGATTAGGGAAGACACGGACCACTGCAGAGTGAAATGAGCTAGTGAAGTATGACCTCTTTACTTTTTGTGCACTGCAATGTTTGATCATCACTAAGTAATACATGAGTATTTGTCACATTGTCCTCTCCAAATGTATATGAAGAAAAAAGTATCATGGGTTAGATCGGCTTTTCTATTTGGAATATTTATTTGGATTTAGTTTTAAGTCAATTCCAAAAACCTTAAGTGACAAATAAAGTTGAATATTGTCCACCCCTCATAAATTCACAAAAATGCAACTTTTTAACCTCACGATTAGTAAAAACTCTAACTAAATGGTTTTTGTATGTGTTTAACTTCTAGTTAAGCTGTATGTACTATTTGTCTGTAAGGTGAACCAACAGGCAGCAAAGTGTATCCCCTCCATGGTGTGTCCAGAGCTGACGGAGCAAATCCGCAGGGAGATTGCAGCTTCACTACATCAGCGTAAAGGAGACTTTGCCTGTTATTTCCTCACTGACTTGGTCACCTTCACTCTGCCTGCAGGTACTTGTGACACCCCGATAATTGGATCATTCATGTCGTAAACTAATAAAACGCCTCCATCTTTATTCACCCCTCCATGAATATCACTTTACTGGTCTGTGCTTGTTTTTTTTTGTTTTTCCCTGCAGATGAAATAACAGCCACCTAAGAAATACTTGTCTTTTGGCTGACACCTGATATTGCACGCTGCGATTACTCTACAAAAAAAGAATAGGGAAATTATTAATTTTCAGATATTGTGAGATTACGTTCCAGTTAACATGTAAAATTTTCCATATGAGTATGTGAACTTGGACTGTTTTCCTTCAGTGACGAACTGGAAGACTGGTTCCCATCCTTGTTGTGGAGCATTGCTTAGTGTGTCTTATGCCTGTGGCATAATGTCATCACTAAAATGACATGCACTTTGCTTTTAAGAACAACCAGTATTCTAATT
Source organism: Atherinosoma microstoma (assembly GCA_037177055.1). Classification (NCBI taxonomy): domain Eukaryota; kingdom Metazoa; phylum Chordata; class Actinopteri; order Atheriniformes; family Atherinidae; genus Atherinosoma; species Atherinosoma microstoma. The sequence continues at coordinate 8,528,899 of JBBBVU010000023.1, read as the reverse complement.
CAGCGCTGTCAATGCCACTGGGATGAAAGATTACGCAGGCTTCACTGATAGATTAAAAAAAAAAAAATTCTTTTGTGAGTGTGCAATGCCAAGTATTTCACTGCAGACTGAAAATTGGCCTGAGGCCAGCTGCAGGGTTCACTCTCTCTCTTTCTCTGTCTCTCTCTCTGTTTCTGTCTTTATTGCTTTCTGACAAGCCAACGTCATTCACTATTGAACCAGAGAATGGCCACCAGTGTTCTAGCTTTATGTGTGTGCAGTTCAATACACACTGAAACACAACACGCTGCACGGAGCTCATGTTTACAGTGTGCCATTGACAAAACATCATGCAGCGAGTGGAACTGCAAAGAACATCCCCTCTGTGGGTCATTATTGAAGCGTTTATGTTGCTCTCAGCCTCGTGTACCATTAGGTAATAATGAGCATTAGAAACCTATCATACCCATGTGTCTTCACAGATATCGAGGACTTGCCACCTGCTGTTCAGGAGAAGCTTTTTGACGAGGTGCTGGATCGAGATGTGCAGAAAGGTACCTGAGATTTATACATCTTATAAATCTGGTATCTGCACAAGTTCACAGAAATATGTTTTCATGCACGCTGGTTTCTAAATGATCTGGACATTCTGTAGAGGGGATTTTGTCTGTATTCTCCAACCAGCTCACTATTTCTTGCATCATTTTCTTTCCATTTTTTTTAAATAAGGTTTATTGAACAAGTGTGTTAAGTATGCTCCTTCCAACTCACTCAACCAGTATCACACTCCCACTGTAGTTGTGTGAACGCTGGTGAACCTTCTTGCAATTTTGTGTGTTGCATGGAAGGTCTCAAAGGAGTCTTGTGGTGTATTTAGGCCATCATAAACTGGGCTACTGGGGAGATTTGGTTTCTGTATTTTGCATGAAAAGAATGGGAAGAAACAGAAATGTTTTGATAACATTTCGGTGTGA
>JBBBVU010000023.1:8492352-8503270 GCA_037177055.1 Atherinosoma microstoma | reverse complement strand
TGTGTGTGTGTGTGTGTGTGTGTGTGTGTGTGTGTGTGTGTGTGTGTGTGTGTGTGTGTGTGTGTGTGTGTGTGAAGATAGGTCTGTCTCAACAGCATTACACCACAGTTATCAACACTACATCTCTGCATGCATGCCGCACAAAGAAGAGATTGGACATTTTCAATCTATGCTGCCCCTCTGGGTACCCACACTGCAAGTTATTATTGTGAACTGCTGAATATGCTGGTGATGTGGACATTACAATCATGTTTTTCCTGATAAGGTAGTGTTAAAACAAACAAAAAGGTCCCTGCTCCCCCCCCCCCCTTTCTCTATGCCGCCCAAGGTCTTTGATTGAATTGATCTCTATGCAAATGCTCCTTTTTCAATATGTCCCCATTTTCATAAAGACAGCAGAAGGAAAGATGCAGCAGCTCTCACCCCGTCTTCAGATGGAGAGATAGCATTTGGGTGATACCCATCTCTGCAGACAGATTGCTTTGCATCGAAGCGCTGCATGAAAAGCAATAAAGAGCCTCTACAAGCCAATGTAATTACTCCGCATCCTCGCCAAACAAGACTCTCTATTAAAACAATGGCACTGGTGTAGGCATCACGCTTTGTGCCACAAGGTGACATTAAATCATAATGAAACCACTATATTTTAACTGGCAAGTGTGCATGAGGCCAATATAACGTGCCTCACATATCAGCGCTGTGATGGAGGCGGACGTGAGCGAATGTAATGTCCCATCCTTTAGGTAGCTTCAGGCTGCTTTTGATGTGGGACAATGCGTGCGTGCTCATGTGTTTTCTACCTTCTCGTGGATCTCCTGTGTGGACTGGGCGTCACAGAAGGCGACGGTCGCTAAGTCTTTCAGGATGGGCATCTCCACGGTGCAATCGCGCCCATCCAGCAGCGCCACCAGCGGGCGCGGGTGCATTGGCCCGTTCATGATTTGGGGCCGAATACCTGCAGAGACAGAGGAGATTACTTGTTACGGAGTTCGCCAAAAGTGTACGGTATATTTTTTTGTTGAATAAGCAATGATGTTGATGATCTTCGTGCTGCTGTTGCATTCATGGCATGATCAAATTATCCACAAAAAAAAAGCATTAAAAATAAGTACACGATCTCATCTCAGGATTTGCTGATTCCAAACCTATAACACCCAGCTGCAAACGTCCAGATAGGGAAGCTTAAATGATGATGAAATTCCTATAAATACAAAATGTAAATTACAGAAATCACAATCCTGGAAAATACAGCATGAATTTTTAATTATTCTTAAACACCTGAACAAAAGAATAACTTGCTATTTAGCCATTTGCTAATTATCCTGCACAGAATGCCGCTTTGCTGCTGTCACAGAACAAAGAGCAGAACTGAAGTGCCAAAAGAAATCCCGACATAGATCAATAAAAAGACGCCTGGATTTGACCATTATAATACATTAGCTTAGATTGGGATATCCCAAAAAATAACAGCTTTAATTGGTGGTTAAATGCTCAGTTTTTTTAGATGCCATATTGTATTCTCACTTGCTCTGAGGCAATGGCCCAGAATACCGACTTCAGGAGTGTTCCTGCTGTCAAACTGTAGATCAGCTTTTAAAAGTCACATGTCAGTCCAATTCTTATCCTCATAACATAATATTAAACATGTCTGCTAACTGATGAGTTTCAATATTATGACATCTGGATTTTATTATCACCAATATAGTGACAGACATAAACCACTCTATATGACTCTATAAAAATTGACACATGCTGGATGACTATGTTAATATTCAAGCACTTTAATAAATTTCTTCTTTAAAAAAAAAAGAAAACTTTATCCAATAACTCAGTGAAACAATTACAAGTTTACACTCTCCTGCAACCTGAATTCAATTTAACCCCATTTTCTTGTAGAATAAAACACTCAGATAGCAATTACCCGCTGTGTGTACCCGTACGTGTGCCTGAACAGATTGAAATGAAGCAGGAAGCAGGGTTTTCTCTGAACTAACAAGCCTTGCTCAATAAATCAATGCACCTACTCAAGACTGGATTAGACTTACAGGAACCCTGTCAGCCCTGTGGCTCCCAAACACCTGCATCGCATGCACACTCTCACATGCAAAAGACACATTAAGTAGATAAGAATACATTATTTACTGTAACGCACTGGATCACATAAGTAGGAAGATATATTCCCCCGATGTGTCGGTATGACAGCGACACACTGACAAACACATTCGTTTCTTAGTTCAAAAGCCAGAATCTTATGTTTGCTCGGGTGTTGAGTGGAAACAGCAGCTGTAGAGCAGAGGGAGGGAAAAAAAAAAAAACTGCGACCTACACGCTCAGAAATTAGTTCACCGCTGCGCTGCCTCAAAAGAGCAATGCATCATTGAAATGGAGCGTTACACGCCTGAAACAAAAACCTACGGCCCGATCTACGTCGGCACTGCTCGACAAAGCGTCTGCGTTGCATTTTCTGGTTCCGTCTCTGCTCGCCACTTCTCTCACTTAGAGCGAAGAGAGCCGAGGGGGAGCCCAACTCCCCGGTGTGTCGACCTTCTCACACATCTCACTGAAGAGGACGTGTCGCGCTGAGAAGACAGACAATTACCAGCCCTGATTCGTATAATGTTAACAAGTGAAGAGCATAAATATTCAAGTCGTTTCTGAGCAGTTTAGAAGTCAGCCTGTGAATGGATGGACCTTAGGGTGAAAGCATCCCCAAGGACTACCAGCTCCCTGACACTGCACAGGTCACGATTATTACTCATAATTAGCAACTATGGATCTGTCTAAGTTGACATAACGGGGTAAGAGTCAGTACACAGGAGACCTACAAGGCTAAGGTCTCTTTTCATGACATCATCTCTCTTATCTCGTGCTTTGCTGCCAGGATCTGCATCTGGATGCTTACGCGTGACCTCACTCTGTGCATGTGCGAGCCTGTGTGCATCTGTGTTCTCTTAAAGTTATCCCCAAGATTACAGCAACGTCAGACTCAAATGGTCCTGATAAGGAGGAAGGGGGGGGGGGGGAAAGGGAAAGCAGAGGAGATGTGGAGGACGGCTCATTAGGTCCACGCTTGTAGGGGATTATACCAGAGAAGGCTGATTAGGACAGATGCAGGTGAGATTAAGGATATTTAAGAACGAGAGTTGTATTTGGATGTTGCAAAGCAGGAAAATAAACGGAACATAAAAGCAAGAGAGGCAAGAGTGCAGTTAAAAGTAAGATGGGCGGGGGGGGGGATACTAAAGTTGTCATCTCCGTGTGCCTTCCTATTGTTGTCATGGTGATCACTTAACAGGCTTTTGGCCGCCACTTTTAATGCACTATATTTTTGGCACTGTGGAGAGTTTAGGTCGGTCAGAGGCGTAAACATTCACACCCTCGTCACTCTTAAGGAGCAGAGGGTGGAGACGTCTCGCCTCCCGACGCGCAGACAGCCGCCCTCGGTCTCCTCACCCCCCACAGTCCACCGCCGCTCGTGGCTTCCTACCCGTTTATCGCATTCTTTGTTGAAAACAGGCGACGTGAGAGCAGGAAAGGTGAGACGCGGCGACCCGGCTGTCTGTGCCACATCTGGAAGTGACAACTCGTTGAATATTAATGGAGGCAGCTGGTGAACACCGGGCAGCAACAGCCGAGTCATATACTTGGAAATTTATTCCGAATGGAATAAATTAACTTCTTAAATACAAAAGTAATGTGCTGATCAATTATGTCATGCCCTACAGTGGATATCAACGTGATATGTGGATTTGAATAAGCTGTTTCTTGACATAATGGAGTTCAGATTCTTAGGTTATGCTTCTAAAGGGGGAAAAAAAGGATAAAAGTCTTAAAGCCTGGGAACTTAGTAACACCTCCTTTGGCAAGCAACAGAACCTGCAACACTTCTTAACAGTCAGCTAAGAGTCTCACTTCTTATTTGGGAGGTTTTCACCCGATCTTCCAGCTAAAACATCCTGTATGCACCACATTTTTAGTGAGGGCAGTGAGAAAGCCTACAGTATGCACCTCTAAAGTGTGTTTGGGATAATTGTTCTAATGCAGCAACAATACTCCGAGTCAAGTACGATTTAGAAAAACTCAAAGCATGATCAATCCACCATCATGCTTAACAGTTAGAGCGGTTTTCATTGAATGAAATTCCACATCTTTTTTCTCTCTGCATATCTGCACCTACTGATTCGTTTAGGTCCCCAAACTTTTGCATGCCCCTTCTCTCCTTCATTCCCCACCATGAAAATGATTCAAAACAAAAACAAGACTCATCTTTCTTACATTATCGCCAATTACTCCACAACTTGAAACTTGGGGGCAACAGGACTGGGCTTGTTCGCTCACATTTCATTGGTAAATGTACGATAAAATTGAAGCAATAAGCCAAGCAGAAGGGCAGCAGAACTGATTAATTCCAGCATTTCAAACAAACCTCACTCACATCACAAGGATTTAATTCAAAGGTAATTTCGGAAATATTGATTAAAGCACTCTCTGACTAACAGGAAAGCCTCTGCTGCTATAATCTAAGCATACATGCTTGTACCTAACAGTTATAGACAGCAGTGGGTGTGTAGGTGAGAGGACCTGTAGTTAAAGCAGTAGGGGAGAAGAGATGTTTGGCAGGCTGCATCAAACCCTCAGGCACAGGTTAGATTGGCTGAACTCCATGAATCATCCACTAGATTTCTCTGTGTCTTTCTGACCTTTCAGTCTCTTACTCTTCACATCCCTCTTTCAGACTCTTCCTCTGTTACATTTTACAGTATCATCTGCTGTGTTGTATTTTCATGGACTTCTCCCTGTGTGATAGCATCTTGTGACAGCTCCTCTCTTCTGTCGATGTCTGGCTCTGTTTGCTCACTGTGCATCAGAGTCCTTTATCTCCCTTTTCACCCCCCCCCTCGACCTCAACTATCATTCCTCAGCTGTCTTTTAGTAATCTGCACTCCTCCTTTCTCTATCATTCCTTTTCCTAAACTGTCATCCCTTCTCTTCCTTTCCTATTACCCCCCCCCACTCCATCTTTCCACAAGCTCGGGCATATATTTGTGTGCGCGTCTCCTCCTGTGTGACAGACTGATTTTCACTCTGCTGATTTTGATGGAGAGGAGATGATGTATTCAAGCAGGGGAAGCAAGGAGGTGACAGCCAACACTCCCCTTGTGGTAAACTGACAGCATGTATATCAAACCAGTCTCAGCCTGAATCACTGGGTCTGTCAGCTTCACAACACCACCACGCGCGTGTCTGATAAGTGATGCATTCATGACACCCTTATCAGCACCTGTCCTCTCTGCGCCCATACTTGACAGCAAGCCTGTGGTTTTTGCATTGAAATTAGTCTGTAATTATGTAGAATAGAATTTCACGTGTTTATGCGTGTTACATGCAGAGATTTCAAATATCATCTAATTAAAGTGGGGGGCAAAAAAAAAAAAGATGAGAAAATGGAAGTGATAGCCATGCAATTTGTGATTTCCAGGTCATAAATATACAAGCACGTAGATCCAGGTTTCACAAGCTTTTAAAAACATGTCATAGTGAAGCTGGCAGAGTATTAGTTATTTAAAAATTGAGTTAATCTACATCATGTGAGGTCCTGAATAGTTCCGCCACCTCTGCCTGTGGATGCATGTTATAGCATTCTGCCGCCACTTGGAGGCAGAAACAGAAATGTGGGGAATCATTTCAGGTGTTAGCTCCTCTTGGTTGTGTTGGAGCTATTGCTGGTGCTTTAGCTTTGCTCTGGAAAACACAGAAAGTGTACAAAGATCTTCTTTGTGTTCAAGATTAAAGAAGATTGTCCCAAATACCTCATGCTGGGCTCTTCTCCTGTCTTTCTTTGCCATTTATCATTAACAACAAGAAAGTTGTCTGAAAGACAGTTTCGTCCGAACTTTGACCGAGACTCATTTTATTTTGACAGACTGTTAAATTGTGTAACATTCTAATTTCTGTGAGCCCTGATTGAACCATGTTTCCCATTTTAATGTACTTTAAATGTTTTTTGCAGTCATTTCTATAATCTGTTTCCAGACACATGGGGTTGCTCAAGCGGCAACCTCCGACTAAGAAACGTGAAGCCTATGCGGAAGTGCCAAAAATTGCAGTTCACCCCTCATCTGCTAGGGGCTGGCTCCGAAAGGGAGCAAATCCCCACAGACTCCCGTGTTAAAAAGGTCAACTTCAGAGCAGAAATAAACATGTTTACAGCCTGGTACAAAAAACATTTTAGGTTTAATTGGTCAAGTTTACCTTCGTGACAACTGTGGGGGAATTCATTTTTTATAATTTATCCATTTAGATGTTATTTAATCTTGAAATTCTTCATAATTATCGGCATGTCCTTTTAATTGACAGGTACCGGATATCAGGCAAAAAGAGGCAGAGGGTAGCACAACCACAGTTTTTAGCCGGCTAAAAGCATCTATTAGCTTTAGCCTGCTTCCTCCGTTAGCTCAATAGCTCCCGTTAGCTTCAGATTAGCCTTGTTAGTTCGTAACCACAGGCAGGTCAGAGTTGGATGGGTGTCAAACATCCCTCCCCACGCTCATAGCCCTAGCCATAGTATTTTATGGGAGTGTCAAGACTCGTGACACTGCCAAGATGGCGAAGGTGGGAACCTCCCACGGAGCCTTTTTTAGCTCTTCAGAAACCTACGGGTCACGTTGCAGAAGGTTTGTCCATATTTTTTACAGTCATTGGTGTTGCTCCAATATTTACAACAACAACAAAAAAAAATGCTCTCATAGCTCTTATTTGTGTAATTGAAAGTTGTTAGACTTTGACATTTCAACAAATATCAGCAAATGTTGACCAGATATTCAATAAACTTTTCATATTCATACCTCTGAGAAATTTGCGACCCATTCCATAATATCTTTATATTATTACTGGTATTTTCTTATGTTTTACTTCATCTGATTGATATCAAATGACTGATATGTGGAGATTTTTTTAATGTGATATTAATTATATTAGTTGTAACTGTTGCTGCTTCTTCTAACATGACTGATGATCAAAGGGACAGAGAGCAATCTGAAGGCATCGTGGCCCTATAAACAGCTCAGAATAAGAACTATATCATCTTTTGTTATGACACTGAAAGTATACACAGTCTCTGTGCAAAAGAATATTCCCTTTCAGTGCTGCAGAAGTTTAAGGCTAAGTTATTAACCTCTTCATGTACTGTTATAGGTAGTTTAATCTACAGAAGGACATAATATTTTGTCAAAACATTATGTATATAAAGTGTTGCTATCCTTGGAGAACCACTTATCCCCGCAGCATCCGCTTTCTCTGTGAACTAAAGGATAATTTTCTGCCATCAGGCGGATTTCTCACAATTAGGATTTATTGTTGCCTTCAGAGTTGTTTATCTTCCATCTCGGTTGCGATATTAACTCTCTGGATGGTTACAAACTCACTAAGATTTGTGATGTTTTACTGCCACTGAGACAAACACTCGGTCAGCTCTCGTTTTAAACAGCGCTGTAGCACCTCGTCAGAGGCAACAAGCAGGAATAAAACAGCAGTTTTCAGCAGGTCTGCCTTGTTCTCCGCGGGCTGTTGCTGGCCGCCACATGACAAACACCCAGAAATCCAAGCTGAACCATAAATCAAGCAGGAAAAAAAGGAGGACATACTCAAGACACGGTGCATCGAACATTAACAGGCTCTCTGTGGAGTTTTGGGAGTCATGTCAGAACCACGGGAGACAGAGTGCTCTTAATTTCTCTCCTCTGTCAATTAATCCCCCCCTCATTTCCCCTCGTTCCTCTATCTTCTCGCTTCCTGTGCTTGTTGCTAAACTGTTGCCAGGCTGTTAATGTGTGTGTGTCTGTTTCTTTATGAGATGATTGTGTAATTTTCACTAAGGGAGGCAGATGCAGACAGTTGTGGGTTTACCTGCTAAAGGAACACCCAACACACATTGACGCATACACACAACCCCTGCTGCATCTGTGTAATGATATACTCTGCAACTAATGATTTTCCTCACTGGTGATTAGCCTTCAAATGATTTTTTTTTTCCTCCCTCCCAAAATTAATTAATTACACAGGCTACAAGATGTCAAAGAATAGAGACAAATTGACACCCCAACAAAGTAATCAGAGCTGAAAGTGATGTTTGCTTATTTAATATGATAAATATTGAGATAAACACTATTCTGCTAAATTATTGTTCAGTGTTCGTCCAAGCCAGCCACATCACACTGACCATCTTGTTCAGTCGAGCAAATATGACTTTAAATCTTGCAAATGAATCAAAGAAAAGCAGATTAGGATTTTTAAACAGCGTAAAGATTTATCATGTAGGCCTCAAGATGATAAAAATGGGCCTTGAAAACATATCTAGATACATATATGGACACTGTATATTCTAACATGGCATCTGTTGTCGCTGGATATCATGACACTAAAATCTTTTCAAATCCCTGTAATAAATTGTGGCGACCTCAGTTAGCAGCCTGAAACTAGAACGTCTTACTCAATTAGAGAGCACGCCACTTGTCAAAAATGAGAACTGGGTCACAATGAAAATAATTTTGGAAAACTAGGCCTGCTGCGAAAAGGCTTAAAACCACTTTGTGCAGACAAGAATGTGTAAGATCAGCCTTTTCCGTCTTTATTTCACTCAATCTCGCCGCTCAGTGCTTTAATTCTAATCATTCCTGTAGAAGATTAATTCTGCCCAGGCTGGAGGCTGTGGTTCCTCAGCCAGCAACACTTAGTCAGAGTCTGGCAGCAGGACACAGCAGAGCAGCGATGGGAGATGAAGCCAGAGTTTCCATTATGTGGCGGAGAGAGAGCTGGGAGTCTCTTCCTACCACTGGCCTCTGCTGCTGGTGTTAAGTTGCCTCCAATGAGCGGGGAAAAGGGGGAGTGAAGAAGGGACTGGAGGAAGGGGTGGAGGAAATGAGAAATGTGATGTGGTTAAAAGTGGAGGAAAGAAAATGAAAAGAGGACAGGGGAGACGATAAGAGCAACAGAAATGTGGTAATAGAAGACCAGACAGGCCACTCCAACACACTATCATCATCTGCTGCCAACGGTTACCTAGCAACCCCCAAGCTGCTGTTTGCAGGTGGCTGCGTCTTGACAACACGATGTGCTGCCGCTGCTGACCGTCAACAGTTACGGCCATTTATTGCACCACCCGAGGACCACTGTGCTGAAACCTAATCCCCCCCCCCCCAGTTAACACAGACGGCCAGTCCAACAAGAGGAGGCTGTGTTTAGGAGGTGGGACATTCCCAAGTTGTCTCCATCTTATATGCAAAAGTTTGGACAGATTTCCAGTTTTGCTAAATAGTGAAAACCACACAGTTATAAGCAGCAGTAGTTACCATTTAGAAAAATAGAATATAACAAGCAAACATCACTTTGTGCTCTGGTTTCACTTTGATTCAGCTGAGGATTCAAAACTAAAACCAAACTATTAACTTCAGTCTTTCCCTAGGTTTTTTGGGCATTGGGGTGCCGCGCGCGATAGAGAGACGAGAGGATAAAATTAACTTGACCTTGTTATCTTTGCAAAAACGAATCTAGAAAACATTCAGGTCAGAGGTTCCTCTTAGTAATTCACCACCGTGCGCCCTTCTTGGCCTTTAGATATGGCAAAAGTAACAAGCAAATGCATCAGCTGCTGCTTATTAAAGCAAATTCTCCTAGTAATTGGCCCAAAGGCCAAACAAATACTTGGCTGTTATCTGGATAATGTTCTTACTGCAATTTGCTGACCAATGAGGGGGGGAAAAAAGGAAAAAAAAAAAGTCTGACATCACCCTTCATCTACAGCGAAACTGTGACTTTGCTGGTCAGCAGGGTCAACGTGGACTTTGTCACTCTCAATGTTAATGCCAAACATGTTGACTGTCTATACTCAGAGCTAATAGCTTGACAAAAATAAGTTTAGATGATGAATCAGGAAGAAGATTCTCGAGGAACTGATTAGCACATAAATGTTCTCATGGAACATTTATGTGCGTTATGTGCACAAGCAGCGAACGCATACAGAGATGTGCATGAAAACATGCGTACACCAGGAATCTGACACCTAACATATAAAGAATAAGACCCAACAGAGAAGAATGTTGGCGAAGTTCCAGCAGCTTGACTGAGGAGGGGGGGGGGGGTTACGCAGAAGCTTGGTATAAAGCATAGATGTGCCATTAAGTCAAACAACACTTTGTTTTCCTCGCTGCACTTCCCTTCCATTTCAAATGGCACTCTGCCAGAGTGAGTAGTCTACTTCTGGTGAACTGGGGTTGAATTACTCGCTTAATACGTTCCCGATTCAGACACCCACACACAAACCCTTCATCAGCCTGTGACAGTGCGAGGTCACTGTGTGAGTTGTATGGGCCGAAGAGACGGGGGTGAAGCGGGCGAAGAGGGCGGGTGTAAGCACCCTTTGTTGGCAGCCTCCTCCCTACCCTTCCCTCCCTTCACTTCCCTAAAAGAAGCACACAAAGGCCACTTGTCCTGGCACTGCCAGTGCCCCACCCCTGTCACCACCCGGCAGCCAGCCACACCAATCCATCCCTTGCCAAGAAAATGAGCGCACGCATGTTTTAAATGGTAGCCTCTGTGAGCCCTGGCAAGCCGGGGCCCACATTCTAGCACGGGACAAAAGCGGGTGTCAACAGCTTCCATGGCACAACCGTACTGGACCTCCTGTTTCCCCCTCCTCTCTTTTCTTCTTCTCGTCTCTTATTCTCCGGTGTTGCCCTGAACTACAGAGCACACAAAACCACAGAGGAAGTGAAACCAACTGAGCCAGGTGTCGCAACATGAGACAGGCGGACCTCCAAATGACAACACTGAACTACTAACCTTACTGGCCACAACACACACACACACACACACACACACACACACACACACACACACACACACACACACACACACACACACA
>JBBBVU010000023.1:8460732-8483571 GCA_037177055.1 Atherinosoma microstoma | reverse complement strand
CACACACACACACACACACACACACACACACACACACACACACACACACACACACACACACACACACACACACAACCCCAAAACACTCAATATTTTGCTGTATGGTGGGACTTACCATTTGAGTAATTTTTATTTGTTTCTTATCTTGTTATTTTAACCCTGCTTGATGGAAATTCTTTTACGTTTTAAGACCCCAATGTCATCAAATGATAGGCAAAGAAAGATTATAATGTGCCTATGGTGTCTTTGAACATTAAATTAGATTAGATTCAAATTAAAAACAAAAAAATAATGGAAAAAAATTAAGATAAAATTAAAATAAGATAAAATAAGCAGAGTATTTTTGCTTTAATGACTTTTTCCCACTAATCCTCACTGTCTATTTTAAATCTTGTCACATGGGATATGTTCTGAGACACTGTTCTGTGCTTGTCGGCAGCTGAGCTGAATGAATGGCAACCAGAAGCACTGATCTGCAGCACGAGCGGCGGATCAAACCGCAGGACAAAAGACTAGGCAGGAAAAACAATGGTGAAACCCAGTGGGCCACATGGGAAATGAATGACAACTGGCCGATGAGGACGACCGCAAGTGATCAAACATGCATTCATTCCTGGAAGAAACAGGCCTCGCGACAAGAAAAGGTTCACCGCACGCAGCAGGGTAAGTGCTTATAGGAGGAAAATATCTGCAAGAACAGAGATTACTGTTCCATCTTTATTCCTCTTCTATTTATCTCCTCTCTTCCTCATTCCTATTCTTTATCCTCTCTTTCCACAAGACTCTCTACCCCCCACCTTACTGGCTACAGACCATGAAAAAAGTAAATATGTGCACAAGGTAAAGCAATTGGTTAACCTTTGAAATACCCAGGCAATGAGATCTGCTGCTCTTTACTCTTTTCAGCTGCAAAAAAAAAAAAAAAATTGAAGAAAGGAAGAAAAAAAAGAGACACACAATGTTGGCCACCACTTCAGAGAGGATATTCAATATCCATGAGCTTTTTCATTTCGCACTGATGAATAATTCAGGGTGACCTGCACACCGCTGAGGGAGGGAGGGAGGGAGGCAGACAAAAAAAAAAAGAAGTAGAAGAAGAGGCTGGACTGGGGAGGTGTGTAGAGGTAGTTGTCTGTTTAAGTGGATGCAGCTGTTGCTGTTCAACAAGCACAAAACCGGTCTCCTCCCCGGCTGCTGCGGAGAGAGGATAATGTAGGACAGAACTGACGACAGATAATTGGGGGAGATTACATCAAAGCGCTGCCATTCTTGCCGTGCGCGCGGCAAGGCACTCATCACGGCTACCCCGTAAACAAAATAACTGCGGGATGGGGAGACGAGTAGAAGATACATGACAATGCAATCTCCTGAATTAGCCAAATGATTCTTCTCACCGATCACAACAAGTCAGCAGATGAGAACAAACACACCAAACATAAACACACACACACATAGTCGTGCTCCTCGCCCTTCAGGGGCGTAGGACACAACGTAGCTCAGGTCCAGACATCGTTATTGACCATTTCAAGCCGATAGAAGTTTGTCTCATAACCAAGTAAAACTCACACCAGCCTAAACGAATCACCCTCCCGCCACTCTTATTAATTGTCACACTCCTTGAAGTATGGGGCGAGGAGGAGGAGGAGGAGGAGGAGGAGGAGGAGGAGGAGTGGCAGCAATCTTCTACTCCAGCTTATTAATCAACCTTAGACTTGAACTTGGTTAGAACTCATCAAAAACCGTACTCAGCTGCTTGCACCAATCTGGGAGATGTTAAGTCTTTAATTCAGTGTTGTGTACAGATTGAGACACAATAATGGGTGACCCACAGCCATGACAGCCACAACTCTCTATTTGATCACTTTTTTTTGCCTCAAATGGTTTCTCTAAAGATGTTAATAAAGCTTTTCACTCATGCACTATTAATTTTGCTGTAGCATACATCATATAAACGGAACATTTACCAACTTCCCGAAAAAACGGTCTTTCAAGCAACACCGCATAAGTATTCAACCTTAAAAACTCTGTGCTTCTGACCCATTTTGATGGCACACTGATATCTATTATGCACATTCCCAGAGCTGGGATTGTCCTGCAGTATACCGAAGCCGAGACACCACACTTTACAACTTCTTTTTTTCCCAGCTAGGGGCGTCGCGTCACACAGCAGTAACTGGATATCAACACACTGGCTGTTGAGGATGCGCAGATTCAGCAAAGAAAAGCAAGACGGCGTCATTGAAGGAAGCGAGGAAGAGGAAGAGAAAGCGATAAGACAAAGGTCAACTTAGGAGTAACTTTTAGGGGGTGTCAAAGTGAGAAAATCTGCCAGAGTTCAGTCGTGTGGCTTTAAATAAAAAGTGAATTTGCTTAAATGAACAAAGGTGATACCTATCTGAAAATACTATCATAAGAGTAAAGGATGAAATTCAATTATTATTCACTATGAATCTTCCGATAGAGTTAAAGCAGCTTTAAGCTGGGTGATATAGTAAAACAATATCATCATGATAATGTACGTGCGTGTGTACACAAATGTACGTTTTTTTGGCCTGCGTTCCTTGTATAGACAGTTCTATTTACATTATATATGTGACATATTGCTTTGATCCTTTCAGGTTCTTTCCTGCAAGGTTTCTGAGAAAGAAGTAAAAGAAGTTTATTTTTCATTTTAAAAACTTGCACAATAGAAAGAAATTCAACAGCTGGGAGGACGACCTGAGTTCACTTTCAGTTTCACCGCTGCTTTCAAATCGTGCTGCAGTCTCAGTGTGTACTACACACCAAAAAGACATCAGCAGTCATAGAAGGCTGGCTTCTTGGACCTATTAACAAATGAACATTTTTATATCGGCTACAAGACTGCTGGACAGGAAGTGGCATTCCACTAGCATGCAAAGGAACTCTGATAAATCATCTAAACAAAACCCTTCCATGAAAGTTGAAACACATATTGCTCAGTCCTTCCAGGAATTTGCAATGTTGCAATTGCAGCTATTTATGCAAATTCAGCCAATCCTCATGAATTTTACATGTCCTTGCAGTTTTGTCAAACACTGCAACATTGACAAATCACAGCCCTCCTCCGTGTTACCCGACACACATACGCCATGAACTTTATTTTTACGTTTCTGATCATGAACGTGCCGAAAATTTGCGACACAAATGTGTCCCAACCGACGTCTAAAATCACAGGCGTGACACTTTCCAGCTGTTCTGCATCAAAGCGAACGTAAACCATTTTGAACCACGTGCAATATTGTGATGGAACACAAACAAAAGTAGTCAAGTTTCACTACAAAATACCAGAAGAGCTGTAAACACTACTCACTATCACAGCTATGTTGAGCCTTTTATTCATTCATCTACAAACAGCAATGACTTAAGGGGTTCTTTTTATTAAAAAAGTAACATTTGGAACGAATAAGTATTTAAATTTCCACGAATCCACTGAAATATGGACACGTCATCATGTACGGTAGCTTTAGAAATATCTGTAAGGCCTAATTTATATTTAGACTACTTCTCCTCCAAAGACCTCTCTGCACTAACTTTAACAGTTACTTCATCTAAACCATCAACATGTATTTTAAACTCAGCCCACACCGCTTCAGGACCCTTAATCAACACTTCCATTAAATCTAATCAATCTATCTCTATTAAAAGCCTGAGCACCACGGGCTTTAAGGTTGCAGTGATTAAGCCCCTTACAAGCCCACTACTTAAGTGCCATTAGATGACACAAATGATTTGATTCTATGTAAATTAAATCTATTTTAATAGAAATTACACGCACAAAAAAAAAGAACAAAATTGTGAACTTGGAACATTTTTGAGGAGCAAAAAATCTAAACCCAAAACCGTATGGCCCACTTCAGACAAGGAATAACACCTCTGATCCTGTGCAGAGGTCAGATGTTGCGATCACACACACACACACACACACACACTCTCACGCAAACACACGCAAGCTGTCACAAGCAGGGGGAGACCAGCTGTTCCTCATTTGCTCGAAGGCTCCGTTCCCTCTACGGGTTGGCTGGCTTTGCAGAAACCATTAATCCCTCTGTGAACGCAAGCGATGGTTCGGAAAGATCAACCATGAGAAAGCAGCAATGGTGGTGGTGGTGGGGGGCTCAATGACAGTTTTTTTTTTTTTTTTTTGCTTGTTTTGTTTTTGGGGAGAGAGAGAAAAACAAGCAACAGTGGAAAAATTCATTTTTCTGGCTTTTATTTCCGGCAGGACACAAACAACACGGAGGTTGAACGGAGATGGTGCGGCCGTTAGGAGACGGTTCATGTAAGATTTAGCAGGTTTTCAAGAGACTGGAGATGCAACAAACAAAGTATGCACTCAGAGATAAATGTAAGAATCTAGAGGTCAAGAGCATTTAGCTGCAGGTAAAGGGCAATATACACAAACCTATTCTACAGTCGTCCTCAGAAGGAAGCTGAAAGTTTAGCTTTTAAACCTTGTGATTCTTTTTCTGCTATAACTTCAAACTGGACACAACATGACAAAAATGCCAAATGGGGGGGTTTGCATAGATGCTTCCACACCCACACGTGGTGCTGCACAGTGTTCATAAAAGAGCAACGTTGACCTCGTAACCTCTGACCAATGTCATGTGAGCTGAAACCTCTTGTCTGTCTCCATTCATTCATATCTGTGGGATTACAGAGGATGACACACACTCCCACTGACACACAAACACACTCACATGTCAAATGCTCAGGCAGTACATCCTGTGAAAACACACACAAGCGGATTGTGGGTATTCCCCCATCATAATTCTGATCCTATTTCTAGATAGATATCTTAAGCATTTAGCCTTTATAATGAGAACAACTAACATTATTCCATCTACTAGGCTTGTTGAGCTTTTTTTCTTACAAAAAAGGATAGGTACATAGATATTCAGCCAGTTGTATTTACGCTTTGGCAATCATAACACTGACCTAATACTTTCTGACTGCCCTATATGTGCAGTGAATAGTGCTAGTCAAAGGAAGAAACCGACAGCAAAAAGGAAACATAACGCCTCATCCCCATGTCCTGCTGTCAGTTTTGTGACATCCAGCCATCCTCAGATGAGAATAATCACTTCCTGCTGTTGAAAGAGGGACATCTGTTGCCTGTGTAAACATTGCTAAAGGATAGCTCTTAGATATTTTTCCAGCTTTTGCATCTTTTGAGTTTCAAATTCATCTATAGAGCCTTTTTTTCCCTCCCCCCTCTGTACTTGGAAAGACAGTGGTGGTGGTGGGGTGGGGGTGGGGGGTGGGGGGCTGCTGCAGTACATACCATGTATCACAAGATGCAGATAGTCTGTAGTTGTGTATGTCAAACAATGTAAGCTCTCAATCTGAGCACTTTGTTTTCATAAAAGTCAAAACCAGGATGACTTCAAACTTAGCGCACACACTCACACACAAGAGCTTGTATGTTGTCACGAGGAGTGCTTTCTTTCTGATTATCTTGTGGAGAACAGGTGGAGCGCACACTAAAATCACTGTCAGACACCTGAACAAAGCAGTTTAGCCAAGGACAGCTGAGAACACATTAGGCATGCATCCCCATGAATGTCCTTCCAAACAACAGGCAGGGAAATTAAAATCTCATTCAAGTCCCCATGGGACCCATGTGCCGGAAGGTTACATAACTGTCAGCTGCAACAGTGATGGCTTCCTCTCAACAAAGTGATCTGCCATGTTTTCACGAACCTCCAAGGAAGCAGTGGATACAACCTGGGCGCTTTGTCACCAAGAGAGGAGATGCGGCTGACACATCCCGCATGGATGCAAGGTAATAGTCTCAATGCTTCTTGTAAGCTATAAGCCCTGCCCTCAAACACACCACCACCAACATCCCCGCACTGCTAACTAAATCTCCAGCCCAGAAAAGCACAGCTGAAGATGTTCTGCGGATTATCTCCACAGGGACTCCACGTGCAAGTGTGCACCTTTACTTAATCTCCCGAGCACGCACACAATACAGGCTACGAGCCAATCACGTCTCTACCAAGCGGGGCGGCTACTCTGCTTCACGTGACACTGAAGCTATGGTTCACCCACCTGTGCTGCTCTGTGCAATGCCACTGATAGACAACTCCATGGCCAATGTGAGTGCTTGAAGGCGCTCTCCCTTCTTTAGGTGGAAGGGAACTGTTGCGGCTAAGCACGACTCAACCGTTTAAAGCCATTATTAACACTGCTTATGGCTTTAGCCAACCAACAAAGCGCACAGTTGAGAGGAGTGCACAGGCGTGGGCCCTCCCACCTGCAGCTTTCATATAAATATTTCCAGGAGACCAATTTCACTTCTGCTCACATCTTTGTTTTCAAATTTCCAAGAGTAAATTCGAATTAAAGAGGATAAAAATGGAAGATGCCACAAGAGCATTGTGGGAAATTTATGTGCACTTTGATGTAAAATTATACAAAGAGTCACCAATTTATTCACTGGATGCAAAAGAAATAATGTGTCAAATTTTCATCAATATGCATGATTGAGCATAAAACACCAAGCGAGTAATAAGAGAGGCTCTTCACAGATGTACAAGAGCCTTTGCACAAAAATGAGAAGCAATTTCTTTAGATGTACACAGCTCAGAAAGGAAGGGGAGAAGGCGAGTAAACAAAATGTTTTCATTAAGTGGCCTGCAACATCTTATTATGTTCACTCAATTTTCTTCTGCTCTAAACTGCATAAAAAGGGTAACAAGAGCAAAAAAAGTGCAACACCGCATGCAGATCTCCTTTTTTCCCCCCTCTTTCTTTAAGTGTGAAAATTATCCATCTCTGATTAGCACTGAAACCTGGGTTGCCTAGCAACACACAATTAAGAAATATGTTTTTCCGATCAGCAGCAAGGGCTGCCCATTATCAGATGAAGTTACTGAAGCAACAAATGTCAGCTATATGCAAATTACTTTGTTGTGCCAAGAGTGTTATGATGGAGGAGGAGGGGGGGGGGCTGCCACTCCGACCTCAAAGAGAAGCGAATATTTCCACGATGTCGGACATGGGGACCTCCCACCCCTTTCCTCCCCCACAACTCCTTCTCCATCTTCTAGATCTTGCATTCTGCTTCTCATTTCCTTGACAACACATGAAGGGAGGGCACTTCATAAAAAAGTCATGTACAACAAGTGCACCAGCCCACAGATCCAATGAGACAGGCGAGATTCAGGGTTACATGGCTGAAAACGAGGTTAAAAGATTTAATTCTTCCCTGAGCTAATCAGCTCTCATCAGCAGGGAAATACATAATCTTGTTACTCGTTGAAATCAAAGCATTTACATGTAAAAATAAGCTCGGATGATGCCTCTAACAGTTAACTCAAAATAAAAAGCTGCAACACTACTTACATTAACCATGTAAGAGACAAATAAGTTCCGCGAAATTTCTACATAAGTTATTATATCCACATGAATATTGGGTTAAAAGAAACCATCATTTCAGAGTGTATATAAAAGAGAAGACCAGTCTTTCCATGACCGTTTGAATGAAAATAAAATCATGTGACTTTTAAAATTCACATTTGAGTGTAAAAGCAATTTCCTTCATGGCTATGAAAACTATAAAACGATAATTGAATTTCGAAGCCACCGTCGCAACTGCTGTTTATCAGTAATGATTTTAATAAGCATTGTATCATAAATTGGAAAATGATGGCAAATAAATGAAATCAACACAACAAAGGAAATAATATTTACTTTTTAAAATAGGTAGTTTGAATTTATCTATCAATATGGCAAAGAAACAATCAAATAAGGAATGTCTTTTAGTAGTACTTCACTAAAACCTGAATTTAAAGTTATAAAAAAAAACGGTTACCTATTATAGTCAACACAAATATACATCCAATTAGTGTAATTGGATTTGAGGTTGTTAAGCCCCTGATTAGGAGAGAGTACAGTGTAAAATAGAATGACAGCAACTCCTCTTACTTACTAAAAACAAGCTGGACCTTGTTTTCCGGTCACATAACTCACTCTACTCAGTAAAAAGAAGTGTAACATTACATTAGAATGACTGCTGGTAGAACACTACACTGTGTTAAATCCATGTTTTGAACAAACCAAGTACAAAAACCTCTAAAAAAGGCAGGCGGCACTGCTAAACAACTCCAAAAGCACAGTGAGCAAAAATAACTCAGACCAACCACTTAATTTAAAGAGAGAACGACCAAAAACAATTTTGAAGGAGTGCTGCTCATATGAAATGTTTCAACTCTGTGATGAGACACGATCCCCTCTGGCAAATGACACAACTCTGTTGCAATACATGTATAAATAGTTGCGTAATTTCAAAAAAAGAGACCTCTCAGAGCAAAGCTGCTTAACTTGTCAGATTCATCTTACATGCTTCTCCTCCATTCAAAAACAATGCCAGAGTGATTTTGTCTTCGTGCGCCAAAATTCTTTCATGTGCGGAGCTAAATTTCACCACGCAGCTGATAGCAATTAAATCAAAGGAGCAAAATTATTACAACCCAAGAAAAATACTAATCTGCAACAAATACAGAAAGGATACTAGGAAGAGGGTTTGAGGAAACTACAAAGGTAAGGGTTTGAGATTACTTGTGTCGGGCGTGGTGGCCATGGTTGAGACTATAACAGGAGGACCAGTGCGGCGTCCAACCAGCTTGTTGTTGTTAGGGTTTTGAGCTTGCATAGTGGAAGAAGTGGCGGCGACAATGTTACTCTCGGGAGCAGCATTGATCCCTTTCCGCAGAAGTTGTGGGCTATGAAGTGGGCTTG
This sequence comes from Atherinosoma microstoma, assembly GCA_037177055.1. Taxonomy (NCBI): domain Eukaryota; kingdom Metazoa; phylum Chordata; class Actinopteri; order Atheriniformes; family Atherinidae; genus Atherinosoma; species Atherinosoma microstoma. The sequence goes on along the minus strand of JBBBVU010000023.1, from coordinate 8,474,805 downwards.
CTGCTGCTACAGGCGATGCTGGGGGAAGGTTGGGTGCTCTCTTCATCAGTTCCATAGGGGAATAGGAGCCAGAGAAGGTTTTGGGCGCCGCTCCAGGGGTGCCTGGGGCTGGTAGAGGCTGCTGTCCAAGAGCAGACATCGCAAGACCAGAGTGGGCATTGTACAAGGAGAGGGGTCTTCCCTGAGTCACTACACTGTTATATCCTCCAGGGCTGACTGGAAAAGCTCCAGGTGCCTGTGGCCGTGCTCCCAGGTAGGTGGTGGTCTCCAGGAGATGTTGGGAGGGTGCGCTACTGGGTCTTCTTCCAAGAAACTCTCCCATCCTAGGGGATACAGTCTGGATGGTGGTGGGTGGTTGCTGCATCAGGCTGGGATCCATGGTCAAACCCTGAGGCTGCATGTAGAGGTCATTGCGATGACTGAAGCTGTTGGATCTGGTACGTGGTGCCGCTCCACCTGTTCTGCATCCAAGCACTACACGGGACAGAACACGAGCCTGGGCCAAGTTAGGGGCCACAGACCGGATATCGTGGTCTTCCATCATACCCAGTGTTGGAATGGAATCAAAGCCATGTTGCAGCAAGAGAGTAATTGTGCTCTCAGCTAAGCCTTCAGCTCGCAGGAAAGCCAGGAAGTTAGGGTCCACCATTCTCTTGGGGTCTGCTGCACTGGGATGGACAGGAGGCAGGTTGGGATTCATTCCAGCTGTGGCAGCCACGATGGCAGCGGTTGGGTCATAGTTTGGGTCATAAGGCAGCCTCTGGGAGGCTACAGCTCCATAAGCCCGGGGGAGAGCTCCGTCCATTCCCTGAAAAGCTGGGTCCACCACTGAACTGGTGGCAGCTGGCTGGCGAGGTTCCAAGGAGAAGCTGTTGATGCCGTTATAAGCCTGATGAGCAGAAAAAGTCGGTAGCTCAGTAGCGTAAAAAGAAAGAGGGGGCTGAACCCCGTAGACAGCAGGAGAGGAAGCTCTGCCACCAATACGCTGGACGTCTGGGATCATCTTAGATCCCAGAGATTCTCTGTACAAACGGCTCAGCTCATGAAGGGGAGGGGGAGGAGGGGGTGGAGGAGGCGGGGGAGGAGGCGGAGGGGGAGGAGGAGCAGGTGTAGGTGTAGAAGCGGAGGCCGGTACAGAGGGTGTGGCCCTTGCATGTCCTTGATCCCACACAGGCCTCACCCCTCCAACGCTGGGCCCATAATGCGAGGCTGATCTGTTGGGCAAGCACTGGTTATCCCTGTAAAACCCAGACTCTTCAGGTGGATGACCAGCTAAGGTAGTGTCAGTCAGGTAGTAATCCTGAATTGGTGCTGAGGCCCGGCCTGCCATCACTCGCCTGAGATAAAGGCTACTTCTCAGATCCGGTGCAGAGTTCTTCCTCAGTAGCTGTTGCCCATGCTGGTCTTGCTGGATCTGCCTGTACAAGGATGGTTGACAGATTGGATCAGTTTTCTCAGGAAGATCTAGATGATGATGATGAAGCCACACTCCACTGTTTCCACCATCCAGTGGCATAGAACTCCAACGCTCTGCTATGGTACCACAGTACTGACAGCGACTTGCAGCCCTGTCGTTCTGGCCCTCGCTCCACTCTGGACCTTGCTGGCCCAGAGAGCCACCAAAATGCGACTGCTCACTTGAGTTAGGCATCAGTGAAGACAAAAAATACGATAGCTATAAAAGCGGAAAATAGAGCTGAGGATTGTGTTTCAACTCTCCTGTTACACTCATCCCCCAATCAAAAGAGAGGAATGGAGAGGAGAGAAGGACAGGTGAAGCAGGAGCTACCTTTTACCTGATATGCAGCTGTGGGTCCCCCCTCCCCTCACTATGAAGTTTGTGCTATCATGTAGCTCCCTGCTGGCAGCCTATCTAAATAATTCAGCCCTGGAAACATTAGAAATCCACCAGGAATGACACACAACATGATAAACACAAAGAGAGAATACACACACATACAGACAGAAAAGTAACACACCTTTAGAGCGAGGCTCTATTCCACTCAGCAGGGATCATGCTTGTGTTGGGCATCACGGTCACATTCCAAACTAAGACTGAGGGTAAGAAATTGGGGTAAAAACACATGCTGGACAATGACAACAGACTGGAGGAGGGGACGAGACGCACTAATCCAATGGGGGTTGATGCATGCCATTGGCAGGGACAGTCCTAGTGTCCACTGTGTTTGCCACGAAGGGATTAGCGTCAAACTAAAACCTGCTTAAATCCACTGCTCCTGTGACATCACTTGAACTAGATAGTATACATAGCCAGCACACTGCCGAGTACCCTGGATGTGTTTATGGAGTGTAAAGCTAGAGAGTTCACACTGCTCTCCTCTCTGCTGGCCTGTAGTCGGTATCCCTGCTGATATGAATGGCTCTTTCCCAAGAGAGGGAAGAGGTTGGGGACTGACATGTTGCATGTTCCTGGAGAAAGAGCAAGGGGAAGGATACAAAGTCCAGTCCCACAACTACTTTTGAGGTTCCTACTTAATCTGGTGTTGGCTATAAGAAAAGCAAGACATGCTCCATTTGGGCCATTAAAAAGGCATAGCCTCTTCTACTGGGCTACTAGAGATTTAAATATATGGATACACACATCAAATACCTGTTCAGGAAAATGCATGCAGACATACAAAGAGGGAAGGACACACAACCATACAGCATGCATCATGTTATATCAAGATTAAGAATAATAAAACCAGCACAACAATAAATAGCAAGATCATACATCATAATATCTGAGTGATTGAACTTTCTTTTTACTTTTTCCAGGAAATCTATAACTTTAAAGAATGGCAACACTAAATTGGAGGCTTTGCTTGTCAAAAGATAGAAATATATATATTATATATATATATATATAAGGATTTCAAATTATCAGTCAATAAGCCATTTATTTAATCAACATATTGTTTATAATTTGTAATCTCTCTTCCACTCGCTGAGCTTGAACTTTGATGCTACATTTTGCCAGTTTTTGCTTGCTGTAATGGGAACAGTGGAAGGAAGAGAAGAGGCGGCTTTGATAAGTGTTTGATAAGAAAAGAGGCTGCTGTTTTTGATCTCACCTGTATAGCAGACAAAGATGAGATGGGAAAAGAGAAGATGGGGATGATTGGACCACACTTTCTGAGGTGTGGAAACTAGATGCATTTGTTTTTATTTTGTGTTTGCTGAGAAGGAATGGGGCTTTTTACAAATCGTCTGCAGTGACATCATCTGCAGGCTTCTAAAGCTAAGACGCTGCGACAGCGTGACTGAGATGGGCTAAATTTATTACCATTTAGGACTGACATGACACTGCTACTGTGTTTTTTTTAATGTTGTCTCACGGTGTCAAGTCACTGAGGGAAATCCTATAACCAGCTTACTTTCATCTCAAAACTTAGTGATGCAATAATGATATAATATCATAAACAATAAGCAGAACATCAGAATTGGAGAACAGTAAGTAGGTCAAACGAAAAGAAATCAGAACGGTTTCCTTTTCGCTTCGGTCTCGTGTGGTCCAGAAGGATGCACATCTGAGGGATGTTTTCTCTCATTTGCGGTAAAGCATACCTTGCAATTTCCTTGCAGTGATTTTTCAGAGCTGCTGTTGCAGGTCTGAGTCCCTGAGCGCGTTTTGTCAACTGTAAAACACACCATTAATCACTGTGTTGCATCTCTCTACGGCGATCGCAGACAATAACTTTTTTTAATAAGCCCCTTCCAGGGCTGTGTGCCACTCAGAGCCACACTTCCTGACAAAATATTAATAACAATAATAAACATCTCCAGTACACTCAGGCTTGTGTCGCTAAAATTGAAACAAGTATAAGACATATCATATCATATCTCCCATCACACAAATTACAGTATTTCCCGCAATTCATAAGCAGAGGGAACTTAAATCTTGTCTACATTCTCTGACATGCCTCTCCTCAGGGCTGCTCCATAATTAAGTAGGCATGCCATTCAACCCTCATCAAGCAACAGGGATCTTGTATTTGCTGGTATGAATAATACAATAAAAGAGAAAATACAAACTGACACGCTGGATATTTGGTGAAGTGCATCAAAACCGATGCCAACACTTGCCGTGGTCGCTCGCAAACAGTCACAGAACTCTGCAAAAGACCTCTAGGTACAATGTGCTGAACAGACGTCCAGCAACAGTCATGCCTTTGGAGCAATCTGGCCATCTTTCTAGGGCACAGGACGCTAACGGCAGGACTTGGCAGGCAGCACAGGCAGAGATAGCTGCAGAATGATTTAGATAGGGGCGACTCTACAACTGCTGATCCATTAAACTTTCATGGGGACTTCATAAATTAAAACTGTAACTGCAAGAACTTGCCAATTCTACTCAATTACTGGGATTGTACAGTATATTAAAGTTTTAACAAGCCTCTGGGCCTTTTCTTCACAAGAACACAAGCAGAGGGAGGTAGGAGGGGTGACGATGAGAGAAAAAACACATGGTACCAATTCTGGTCCAATGGCCTTCAGAGGCTTTACATCTGCTGTGTTATCAAGAGTGTCCTCCACCTCCTTACAACCCTACATCTCTGCAGTGTATTACACAGTGTGTCACACTTTTGCATGACTGGGAGGAGCGTGGAAAAGAGCGAGAGCCGGCACGGGGCAAGACCTCTTGTAGGCTCGACGAAGCAAGCGAGTGGAGTTTTGTCTTCCGTTTTAGCAGTCCATCTTTGCCTTGTGCACAGCCCCGCGCTCTGCCTGCCTATCATTATCAAGCCAGTGGCCCATACTGCATCACAGATGGGACAGACAGAAGGGAGAGACGACAGCCCGCTTGCTTTTTGGAGAGATGAGGAGTGTGCAGCTGAGTGAGAGAAGAGGGAGGGAAGAAGTGCATGAGACAGAGAGAGAGAAAGAGAAAGAAGGGAAAGGACAGAGCAGAAAATGCAATTTGCCTGCACGTCGCTGATGAAAAACGATGTGGAGTTTGGTTTAACGAAAGAACAGTACGATCAGCTAAACTGTGGTAAGAAGCAGATATGTAGTGAGGGGGAAATGTTGCACGCACTGAACTCGATGAAAAATCAAGCATGGCATTTATGAGCATTTCCTGTGGTGTTACAGCTTTATAAAAGGTCAGCGTTTCCTTTGGCAACTTTTTTTCCACAAAAGATTTATTTTAATCCAAACTATATAAGAATGGCCATCCATCAGTATTTAATGTTGCCCAAAGCTTAGCAGCTGTGCACCTACAAAACATATTATCTAAAATAAGCAGCAATCTGATTAACAAAGATAAAATAAAGCAAAGATTCATCGATATGATGTCAGCGTGCATTGCAGGACGGCTTAAAATGCAAGGTTTCATATCCAATTTTGAGTTCACACAGGCTTAGGAGTGGAAAAACGACCACTTACTTGTGTAAAAATAAATAAGTCTTATTTGCAGTGAAAGCAAACAGGCCGGTGGAAGTTACAAAAGACGGGACACTTGGCCTTATATGAAAGCCTCATTAAAAGAATCCTGTTAAAAGATCGAGAAATCAAACAGTCATCAGACTTTAAGTTAAACAGAAATAAAATGACTAACAATTTAACAACAAGCAAAAACACTGAAATATAGTAATTCATGCTGCTGAAACAACTGACTCAGCATGACTAGGACCTCTGGGGATGTCCTAAAATAGGACCAGGCGATGCGTTAAAATTTTCCAAGTGGCTGACATCTGTCTGAAACAACCCACACTTGCAGACACATGCATGAAGGTGTGTGAGTGTGCCCCTATAGTCCCACAGGAACTCCCAGTCCCAACAAGCCATTTTAAGCAAATGCAATCATAAAAGATACTGATATGAAGAAGAATAGAAAGAATGTAGTATCATTTTGGTTTTAAACTGACCAAGCTAGCAAACCAACAGAGCTGGAAAAAAAAAAAGTCTGCTAGTCCAAGAAGAGGAATGCATCTGATCTGGGTGTACCCTCTGTGAACCAAATTAAGAGGACAATGATTGCTAGAGCACTGCAAGCTGACAGTGTATACACAAAACATAGCATGCAGCTCCATGCAGCATTAGGTTATGTATCCATTAGCAGATTCTCTGAATTGCACAGCACAGGTTAATTATTTACCATTCTGCTTTTTCTTTTTATAATGGGGCAGGTCATTAATCATAAAGGAAGCAATGCCCAAAAAGGAATAACACAAAAATACATAATCAACAACATAAAAAACTAAATATCAAGGAATATCCATCCAGTCACTTGATCCCATCCTGTGCTGCTTCTTCACCAGGACACTGGATGCTTTGCATTTTGTGGGTTTCAGGGTGGAGCCTCCATGGATGGGGCTTGTTTCAGGGTTTCCTGTGGATCTGTGGCCATGTTGATGAACTGGAGAGTTCAGAAGCTGGGTCGTAAACTATTCATTTTGGCCTGTAAGCCAATTCTGAGAAGGGTTTTGTGATAAGAGGTGAATGGGGTATTATCCACAACATTGTTTAACGATGCCATGTTTTCTCAGCAGAGGACCAATATTATTTACTTCACCTGTCAGTGGTTCTAACATTGAGGCTGATCAGATTAATCAAAAAGAGGGGAAAAAAATCAAGTGTTTACTAAATCACTTGTGTTTTGTTAAGCAGCTAATAAAGACAAATAATATTCTTTATAATATCAGCATAAAATCATCATGTTGCACGGCGTGAATAACATGCAGATGTTGATTAAAACATTATCTGACTAGATTAGAGCAGCTTTAATCTAACCCAGAGGGAAAAGTATTGCAGTCAACAAGCAAAACAACAATCTTAGCAAAAGGGTGGGTTGGGGGGGGAGACATAGATCGGAACTGTCCTCTCTCCCAGCCATTCGGCCCAGTTGCTGCAGAATAATAAACATTGGTTCAGCTCAAATTAAGCAGGGGACATGAAAGGACCTGAGGCTGAGAGGAGCACAGGCCATGGCAGATCACTCCTCATCTCTTCAGATGACAGAAATGAACCTCTCAACCCCTGAGAGAGAAACACAGCTTCTCTATATTCCACAAAATGTTGAAATAAAACCGATGCTTCCAAGCCGCTGCTTTGATTGAAACAACTAACATCTTTTGATAAAAAACAGTCCCAACCAGCTCCCTCACTCCTTATTTGCAGGCAGTACAAATTATGCAAAATACATATCAAGAACTTTAACGCCTAAATCTGCCCTGCCATCTAGCCACTGCGCTTTCTGAAATAGTTTATTTGTGATCCCAAATGCTTTTATATCCAACAGCCAGTGTGAATAAATCATTTCAGCAACGGGATGATTCGATTTACGACAATCTACACCTTGCATGGTTTTGGAAACGACAAGAACTGCATGTCATTAGTGAGAAAACAATAGAGACAAGAGAAGTCTCTGTTGGACAGTGCAGAGACGGTGTGGTCTCAGCAGACGGCTTTGAAAGAGAAAATTCCAGATTTTCACTTGCAAAAGACTGAGAAGAGACGGCACGAACCATTGCTTCATCTTGTCTGTTCTTGTTGCCAACTGTGAGACTGGTTGAAGTGTGAACCTGGATTAAGATGAGTTACTCCCGACAGTAGCCAAATGGGTCCTGTGAGGATTTTACCTGTGTGTGAAACCAAAAGCAGAGCTTTGCTTAATGTGTGTTTTCCCCCTTGCTCTGAGACAATCACCACGGCATCCTTATCACGCCGCTACATGCAATCAGAGGGAGGACTCTGCCTGGTCATTGGCTCATGAACAAATCACAAATCACAAGCTGTTTTCTTTTCTTTTCTTTCTTTCTTTATGCCTCCACGATTGGTGGCCACAAGACTGATTCACTGATCCTATATGATGGCCATCTGGAGAGCTTGTGTGTGCGTTTTTTTAATAATATGTAATAGGGATAGAGCCATGGTCGGTACAGGAAAAAGTGTGTGAACCTCTGTGGCGACAACTTTTGAGGTCTTTTAACAAATTATTGACAGCATCTGCTATTTTAAAGGGAGGCTGATTGACCTGATCCCCGGGAAACCGAGAGGGTAAAATACAAAAACTAATTTCCCAATTGGGATTCATAGAGAAAAAAATATTATGATGATTAGTATCATTATTGTTAACAGTTTTCTTAATTATAGGAACTCGAAGGGTCTTAGATGGAACGTTTTAAAGATGTACAACAGCTATTAAATGCAGAAAATTCAGGACTGTTCCCTTGAGATAGGTGTCCAGCAGATCAAAGCTAGGACATAACAGATGCAATCATAAAAGACACAAAAATGATTAAAAACACCTGCAGGAATTTCTACAACTTATTTAAATTCATCATTTGCCCATTACAAGAAATACACTGGTTTAAATGAAAGGAGACTCTGAGGAAAAACAAAAGCGACAACAAAAGCTGAACACCAACAACAACAAAACCTGATCCAAAAAGACAAACATGGTGGGGAGAGAATTGGGCTAGGGGTCTGCCTTCCTATCTCCTGGCTTGGACACTCTGCAGTCCTTGGAAGAAATTCATTCCATTCAATAAAATTTCTAAGAAAAGGAGTTCGCCGATCAGCCAATGATGGTGATCCCTGAATTCTTCCTCAACTTTGATTTTGGACCTTCAATAACGTCAATAACTACAGCTGGAAAAAACAAATCAGATTTCCCAGAGCTACATGCACAGTATGTTTACTGACAGGGGCAAAAAACTGCTAATCGTAAAGATCTCTCAGTACCATCACTTTCCAGGAAACCCTATTTGCAGAACAGCACGGTCATGTAACTAACAAAAACAAATTTATACAACACCCCCATGGTACCACTTGTGTTAGATTATTCCCACTCGAGCATGCCAAAGAGAGTTCTTCCCTCCAAACAAATGGATTAAGTCATCATTAAGTCATCCTTTTCCGGTTTCTTTGGTTAAAAAAAAGAACTAAGACGTCATTGTGGAGGTCAGCTCTCCAGCCTGAAAACATTTGAAATTAAATTACATTCATGCTTACCTAACACAGCACTGAAATGAAATGTTATCATTTGTAATTTTATAATTAAGTATGACTCGGGTTGGGTTTACAGCACAACACAGACATTCCCTGAAAGTTATATTACATGGATGAGAAAAACCAAAAAGGTCTCAAACTTATTTGATGGATAGCTTTGCTGTCCAAACAGTGCAACGACTTGTAGAAGAAACATTTTTAATTTCAGATGTATGGTCTTGTTTATATAGTTTTCACTGTATAATTTATGTTTCAAACAGCAGCTATAATGTGTTTCCAAATTCCTATACAAAACAGTTTTGTAATGAAGCTTACAGAAGTAATCAATGCAGAAACCCCTCATCATTCCCGCGGGGTAAAACTTTTTCTTTTGAAATGCATCACAGCAACATCTGCTGTGGTCTCTCTGTGTATCTCCTGCGAGTTCACGCCCCACAAAGCAGACAGTTGTTCCCTCAGGAATGACTAACTACCTCAGGTGTCTGATTCATAAAAGTCCAGCAGGTGCGTGTTGACTGCAGCTCTAATCAAGAAGGATTCCCACCGATAAATGGCCCACCTGTGCTATGTAATGTAGCTGCTTTTATGGTTCACTTTTTAAGGCCAGATGATTATTTAATAACACTTCTCATTGGCTTTCAGCAGACTCCAATCACCATTATGTAATGTTGTTTGTGCTGTTTGAAAAATTTCTGCAGTCCTAATTACTTAGTGATTCGTCAACAGCTGAAATGAATGATTCAGAAAAAATGTTGATCAGTAATTGAGATGATTGAGCTGACTATCATATTATGTTTAGAGTGAAGCTGCTGTCAGCATCAGGGAAGACAACGACCATCCTGGCCATCGTAGAATCTAATCTAAGACCACGGGTGAGGTACCTTGTGTGAAAATTACAATTTTCCAGGTTGTTGTGTAGCACATTATTTCTTGGATGGGACCTGTATCTTTAGGAGTCTTCGCTGGTTGCCTGGCAACTAGTCCAGGCCAATAAATAGCCACACACTCTGGAGGTTGTGCAATTTGATCTGGGCAGAGCCAGAGCAGCTTCCTCTGCTTCAATCTAAGCAAACCAGCTGTTGAGGGCTGATTTATATTTACCTCGCTGTGTGTAGAAGTTACAGAAATGTTTTTTTTTTTCTTCTAGTGGCCAATAGTCATCGTTTTCATCTTGTTTTGATTTTTTTGCGTGTAAAGAAATGAGTCTTAGTGATGAAAGGATGTGACCTCGGATGTGATTCAATTATTTATTTAGCTTACCATGTTCATGCCAAACAATTATTCAACATCAAAACAAGGCCATTAAATCTCCAGCTGTTGCTGATCATTCAATTATCTCAAAATAACATCTGATCCTCTCCATTAATTTGCCAAATGGCATCAGCAGGAAGTAGATTTTTAAAACAGCTAATATATGAAATGAAATGAAATATACTTTATTTATCCCTCCTAGAGGGAAATTATTGTTGCAGCTGGGTATTTATATTATTAGATATTTAACGAATCATCTGGTGTAAGATTTAGTATTTTTATGCCATATTCTGATGTTAGACATATTTCACATTCCTGGGAATTCAAGAGTGTATAAATACAAAGCAGATTCAGACTTTTTCAAAATTGATGCTTCTTTATTTACATTGATGTATTTTCCTGATGTCTTCACTTATACCACTGAGGACCAGTTTTCCCTTGAACTTAACTAAGAGCCTGTTAAAGGAAGTGTGGCATATGCCCTTCATTTCAAGTGCACAACACTGAGGTGTTTACATCATGCAGCAAAGCAAATATGCTGGCACTGGGGGGGTAATGGTGCGTCTAGCTTCATTTTCCAGCACTGCAGTCATGTCTGCTTCTCCATGCACTGGCTCCAGGAGGGCCCAGCAGCTTAACAAGCCTCTCGGGGACCCAGACAGCAGAGACAAGATGATTTTACCTCAGGATACAGTCTGACAGACACACAAACACACATGCACATACACACATGCCGGGGAGTCTCAAACAAGTGGGTTTTAAAATGTGCATTCACAAGGCTTCAAATACAGTTTAAAACACCCACACAGAGAAGCATCCTCGTTGCTGCCTGGGTTGACTTTGTACACAGCAGGGGGGCTGGGGGGGGGCGCTATTCTATGTTCTGGCCCCAAGTAAAACACAGTCGCTGTCTAATCTTCAATCCAAAGCATGATAATCGCTGCCATTCATGATAAAAACACAAACCGTCTTCTTAACAGACGTATCAGGATGGAAAGCACTCGGACCGCTGCAGTAATCTCATCCGAGATCAGATGTTTAGAGGTCCTTCAAAACCGTATATACTCTGACACAAACAGAAGGCCAAAAATAAAAGCAGTAATCTCATTTACATCCATCAGGTGACTTGTTTGCTGCTGGAGTCAACATTCATACACTGACGACTTGTGCAGTACCTGACAGGCACTGTGTGCCAGGAGAAAATTATAGCAATCAATTAGCATTGATCACCAATAGGTGTTGGGGCTGTAAAACATCAAGGATGGTTGGAAATGGGATGTATAGGTCTGCAGCATTGAATTGAAAGACTCTCAGCTGGATGCAAGAAAGATTTACAAGCTGCAACACTTGTCCAAGCTTTAGCCTCTGGCATTTTTCTTTCCAGTTTTTCTTTTCTATAATTCTAAAACATGAAAAATAAGCTGCAATTCCCGCCTCTAACCAGTCAATTTACACCAATGTCTGGCAAGACTTGACCAAACGCCATTACTTGTCCTTAAAAAAGCCATTTAGCTACGTTTGAGTTATTTACATGTTCCTGACCTGCAAAACATTTACATTTATTTTTAAGCAAAATATCAAAATCTGTTTATTTACAAGAATATCCACGGATACGTTCATAATCTTTGTGATACCGGGGAAGAGAATGCTTGATTGGAGAAGCTCAAGCTCCAAACACCAAGAATCAATATCACACCCGGCTCCCTTATAATCAACCATGAAATAGAAATTGTGATTGATAAAAAATATATGATTCGTACGTGCTGGAAACAGCACTTACAGCCAGACAGTTTGTTAGCAAAATGCTGAAAAAAAAGTCATCCAGAAGAGTGTGCGAAGAGTCGTGTAAGAAAAACAAAACAGACGTAACTTTTACCTTCGCAGATCCGATCCAGCCGCTGCCTCTTCACTTTGTGTTTGTCAGTCAGGGACATGGCGTCAAAACACAGCACGGTGCAGGACGGCACGACTCGGTGGGGAACTGCTCCTCCTCAGCCACAAACACTGACAAGGTTCACTCCTAGTGCACTGTCAGCGCTGTTCCCCGGGGCATACCGCCTCGGCACATACACCTACAAGAAAGCCGCAAAACACACACAAAAAAAAAAGACTTGCTTAAACACACAAGTATACTGTAAAAGCACAACAAAAATCTCTGACTTGGAAGGCATTAAAGAGCCCTTGACAACAAAGTCTCCCTGCTTCTTGCCTCACAAAGGGCTTCAGGCAAGAGATATAGAGGAAATCGCTGAATCGCACACATTCTAACACACATGCACTCAGACACTCTCAGCGACAAAGTGCTCCATTTGCTCTAAAAAAGTGACAAAACTTTTGTGCTCTGAAAGCTCCACTCTTCTCCTGTTTGAAGTGTGTTTTTCCCTTCTCTGACAAATCCATCTGAAGCTCTGTCTCACTCATCACTCATCATCTCCTTTGCTGATCGCAGTGACACTTAAGGCATCTTTTTCTTCATTTTTAACCTGAAAACCACTCAAACATTCAAAACAAAGCAAGCACTAGAATACTTATTAGTGTGATAAGAGCTAATGTGAGAGAAGCCGGTGCGACTTGAGAAGGGAAATTTATCATCTGACAAAATGAAGCTCTTCAGACGAAGACTGACTGCTGTGTAATGACACAGTCGGGCCAACAGAGGGTAGTTAAAATCTACTCAGAGGGGAGCACCTTACACACACTTCTGCACACATACCACTCTCAGACCATCATATTTCTATTTCTATAGCAACAGCTGGCAAACTCCATCAGTTTTGTTTACCTTCTTCACCCCTAAACTCCAACGTGGACATTCAGTTCTAGTCGTACTTCCCGGTTTCAGATAAGTTAGAAATTTCTATTTGTCTGGAAATGTTAGCCGACAAAGCCTTCAGTTCAGCATCGCTGTCAGACACGCAAGCAATTATTTGTACAATTGCATCTTTGTTGGGAGAGAAAACAGAGGAGTATGCATTTCTTCACTGGCAGTACATGAAGAGAGAGGATCAGCATCTAAGTGAATTACAATAAAATTACTGGAACACGACAGGGATGAAATGCTCTCGCTCGGGGGAAACTCGTACCCCGCATCTCGCTTGTCCAGAACCCGGAGCCTGAAGCGTCATTCCTCTCAGAAAAGTGCTGAGATTACAAAAAGCATCTCTTTTTGTCAGAGAGCATCAAGACAAAGTCATTACTTAAAGACTTCATCAGTCTTTTGTAGGCAGAACTAATTATTTTTTATTGTTTCTTTTGGTGTTGTTAAAAAATCAAGGAGGTGTGGATGAGAGGGGGCCTGTGCTTCAGTCTACAGTGAAGTTAGTCTGAACAGTCCTGTCCTACTGAGCTTAAAGCTGACATACAAGGTGTTAAAACTGGAAATAATCTGGACACCTCAGCACATACAGAACTATTTCTTTGTGGATCAGGAGTGTGTTGTCATCAACATTTCGGTTTCCCCAAGCAAAATGATCCTGTTATTAATTTCAGCAATCAACCATAACATTAAGGCTCAATCTCAGTTCTCCCCCTTAGCCCTACCCCTTCGCCTTTAAACAAAGTGTGGAGGCAAAGGACAATGTTTTCAACCCTATGAATTGAGACACCCCTCTCTCGGTATAACCTGAACGTATTAGGAGGCTGGTTTCCTCGTGGCTTCCTGTTTACAAGACACGCGTGTCATACAGACCTTACAATACAACAGGAAGAAGAGCTGTAACTTACATCCTTACATCCAACCACAGAAATGAAAAGTACGTATATCGTTATATTATATATAATGTTCCCAGAGTATAATCAATTAAAACCTTTATGCAAATTACGACATCGCTACTTTTATTTCTGAAACATGCGTAGACGGTCAAACGCCGC
>JBBBVU010000023.1:8437048-8460632 GCA_037177055.1 Atherinosoma microstoma | reverse complement strand
CGCGAGAGCGTAAAGCTCCTCCTACCCCTTTGCCGTTAAGTCTGCATCTGAAAACCCTCTGCTGTAAGGGGTATTCATCCCTTCCCCTTAGCCCTTCACCTCTCCCCAAAAGAGAATCGAGACACCCCTTGGTCTCTCATGAACGCGCAAAACGGAGGGGAAGGGCTAAGGGGGACAATTGAGATTGGGCCTGAAGCCACATGCCTATGCTGCAAAATCAGCTTCAATCCATCAGGACATGGACACAGAAAGGACTTTTTCTCATATTATCACACCCTAGTAATGGCGGCGAATCCTGTGGCTCTTACAGTTTTCATAAAAAAATAATTTTTTTGGGAACATCCAACAGATGCTCCATCAGGCTAATATCTGAGGAGTTTTGGATGCCAGTTCATCATTTGGACTCTTTCGAGCGCCTCCAGCACTTCCTGAGCTGTTCTTGTTTTGCTGCAGGCTGCATTGTCCTGCAGGGGGAGGCTGCTGCCATCAGTAAGTATGGTTACCATGGGGTTGTGCATTTGGTATGCAAACATTGTTTAGGTGGGTGGTGCATGTCAAAGTTACATCCATGTGAGGTTTGCCAGAAAAAACACTGTACTGTTCACCTGATCTGTCGGTGGTTCTTGACGTACGGCGGATTGCTCATCCAGGACAGAACTACGGTATCTCCAACACTGAAAGATGAGTGATTTTGACAAGAGGAAGCAACACATAAGGTTACTTCCAGGGTGTCTTTACAACAATGCAGCGCGCTGGCTCCAGCACGTTAACTGCCGCTGAACAGCCTCACCCTGTTACTCTATTCATTTCAGTCGTCTTTTAGTCCCTCCTCCTCCCTTTTCATCTGTCCATCTCTGTAGTGCTGCTCCCTCTGAGGTCTCTCACAGAGTCATCAATCACCGGGCCCTCTTCCAGAGCTCTCCACTTATGTGTGTGTGTGTTAGTCTAACATAAAGAGCAAGAGTGGGTGAGAGAGGGTGGAGAAAGAAAGTGCCCACCCGCACAGATTCTTATTTTTCTGTTAAGCTCCTATCCTCCCTTAGCAACAAAAAAGTTTTAAAAAAAACTTCCTCCATATTTTCCACCCCAAAAAATAAAATAATGCCAGTTCCTTCATACATCAGATCAGATGACGCAGGGCAGTTTAATCAAAGTGGAAAAGAAGAACTTCTACAGAGCTCAAAGTGCAGCCGGCAGGGCTTGAGAAGGGTGTTTAAGCAGGGATTTCACACATTCAATCCACACACAAAGGTCACGCACATGAATCTTAATATTTTAAGAGGCATTACAAGTCAGATGATCGATAAAAATCCCTGCCCGCGTGGCCGCAGCTCACTGCAAAGAGAAACGTTTGCGAGGCCAAAACAATAAACGTAGGAATCCATATCTGTGACGGTCAGCTCCGCTTCGCAAGGATGGCTCGGCTTCGAGCACAATCACACTCCACAAACTCTGCCCAACGTCAGCGACACACACAGGGATCACTGTCCGAGCATGGAGCACAAAGAGGGGGAAGGGCAGTCAGTAAGTGGGGGTCTGAACACAGCAAAATGGAGACACGTACACACAAATGTGGGAGCAACATTACTGCTGAAATTATTTAGAACAAGATTAATCAGTGAAAAAGACAACAGCAGAATGTATTCAGACCACTTTAGGTACACTTTGGAAAATATCTAAAACATGGGTTATGAAGTATAGATTGATGGGAATGGCATTTCTAAAATATGGAACAAAAAAAGTGCACCATGAGAGCCTTAAAAGGTTTGTCAAAGCTCAATTGCAAGCCACGTCTTCTTACTGGGAGTTACAAAGGATCAGAGTGTCAATTTAACTCTAATCAATAATGATAGAGCTAGCAAAAGGTCGGCTAATTTACCCACTACAAATTCCAGGACTGCACAATATTAGTAAAGCATGTGACAATGTGAAATCAATAATGAATACTGTGATAATGATACGACTTGCTGTAAACAAATACTTCAGCTTAATCTTGATCAACTCATGCAGCCCTCATTAATACATCCGTTTGTCCTGTTTCAAGCCAAAATGTCTGTGATATTGATATTGTGATAATAAGTTTTTGATATATTGTGTGGTCTTACAAAAACACCCTCTTATTTTCAAAGACGTCCTCATTTGACTTACTATAAGAAAGAAAATGAACATCTTATGCATAAAATGATGTTATAAAGTTTCAAATAACCCTTTGAAGTCAACATCAACCATTACAGCCTTTACCAAATATTACTCAGAATACCCATTAACTTTTAATAGGTCTCACAGACAAAAGCATCACTAGTAATATCCCAGTTCCATCATCTCTCTGATCTCAAGAACTTTTTCCTGTTTTGGAGTCCCGTTCAGTTTAATGTATAGCTTGCAATTTGATGTTCATGATGACTTGATGACTATTTTTTCTGGACTGCTTGTTATTTATGACACAAAAATGTTCCACCTTAATACAAGGGTTGAATTAACTGGTTAAGAGCAATCAACATCAGCAGGACATTGTTTTTTTACTTATCTTGTTGTTTTGTCTTTTTACTATTTCTCTTAGTTTTCTTCTTTCTGTTTTATTTAATTCATATCTATGATGTCTTTTAATGTTTTTCATGTTTTAGTTATTTCATTTTCAGCACTTTGTGCAGTGGTTGCTGTCATAAAGAGTTTTTATAAATAAATTTGGCTTGGCTGAACAAGCTATGACAATCATTAGTCTTTAAACTTTATAGCCACAGACTTTCTACTTTGCAACCAGGAAGGTAAGGAAATCAAAGCAAATAGTCAATTAGGATCCCATCCATCCATCCATCCATCAATATAAAATCTAGATACATCCAAGTCTAGCTTAATGCATTTGACTGGAGGTAAATTCTGCTCCGCCAAAAGCTGTTTTATAACCGAGTCGACATTTTCTCAGGTGTTGTATGGGCAATCAAAACTATCTAAATACTATGGCAGATGTAGTGAGAAGGGAAATAACTGATGTAAAAGTAATGTGGTGTATTTTATTTTAGGTTTGAGTTTCCGAAGTCTCTGGTCCATTTGACTGCCATCGGACTCCAGCAGTCTAGGGTCCAGAAAAAGAAGAAGGGGATGTCACATCACATGCAGAATGCTGAGGTAAATATGGATGCTACACATGTTAGCATGTGGAGATCAATTTTAAAGTTGTTGTGCAACCGGAGCTATAAAAAAAAAAAAAAAACTGTAATAGACTATGTTTTGTTCATTGTTTACTTTTACTCTTCTGGCAAAGAACTGAACTCCCATTCAATACCTCATATGAAAGTGACCTGGGTTGGATTTGGGGGGGAAAAAAATCTGGTTTGTGCTGTTTACGAGATATGGGTCACATGTGGGCATAAAAGGCCGATTTTTCTGCAGCGTGACTGTAGCTCAAGTGGTATGGAGGATGCTTCCAAAAAGATTGCTCTATGACTGATTGTTCAATAAATACAAATATCAGCTATGATCCGACTCATTCTTCAGATTTTGCTTCATTAGGTTTCAAATTCTTATTCAGACTAAAATGAAATAAAAAAACTATTTTTTTCCCCAGAGGGAAATTGTAAAAATCCATGTTAAATTAAATTTTAATAAAAATGAATTTGAAATAAAACTGATTAAAAAAATATTCAAATTTGTGAGCTTGTTACTGCTGTTTCTTTTTGACCTTTTACTGAATAAACCAGTCATTAAAGAATCATGGGGAATGGAATTTAAATCTTAATTAAATTGAAAAATAATCACTGAATGCTGCCTTGTTTCTTTCTCCACCTAAGATTATGACTTTAACCATGAGAATGTGAATTAATTTGTGATAACATCTTCTTGTAATGCAATGAAATTTAATGACACCACCGCTGTCACAATCCATCTTCCGGAGAATTGTCTCTGTGGTTAATTGACTTTGTCGAAATAAGAAAATAATTTGGTTTGGCAAATAGATGTGGGCATTGCCTCTGACTAACTTTCAGTGGGTAACACTGACTCATTGCTTTGTCTGACACATTTTGAGCTGGGGTGGAGGATCTTGATCCCATGCATTGATCAACTCTTTGCAGCTACAAACACTCTTCATGCGTTGTGTGATCAGGAAAAAAAGCCTTAAAAATTAAACATAAAAGCCATCTCTTTTCCTTTAAGACAGATGGAAATGTGCTTAGACAGGTGTTAAAAAGCCAAACTGGAAGCTTGGACTCTTAGAGAGCAACTGTGCATGGGTTTGGGAGATTGAATAATTAAAAAGGTCAGGCTACCTGCATGCTGTGTGTCGCTTCACACAAGCCGACGACCACACACATAGCTCAGAGAGAGGTGCAATGCTCACTGGGGCAAAGACTGAGAAGAAGAGACATCATTTGGGGGAATAATCATTTTCCATAGAACACAGTGTAGTTTGTGAACTAATTGGGTGAATCCATAATTAATTTGCTGACATTAAGCCTTGGGGTCTGCTCCAGCAAGACTCGACTTTCTAAGGATGTGAAGTAGGGCTAGCGAAGCCCCCGGCTCACAGCTGAAAGGGACGTTTTTTTTTGTTCTGATGCTTCACAAGGCTGTGTCTGACATTTATACATCCAACAGAAAGGAATTTCCACACATGTCAGTTATTTCCTAATACTGTGGAGATTCATTCATTGAGGATTTTCCCAATGAAACACTTGAGCGATGGATAAATCCAGAGAATCCTTACTTAACATGTTTTCAATCCACATCAAAAGCAGAACAAAGCTCGGCTGCATTTCTCACCTGGCTTTTCTGACATCCTCCGGGAAGAAAAAGAAAAACCATCAATTCCAAGAGATATTAAGAGGGCGCTTTCTAGCGTGGATAAGACATTTAAAGCTGATCCCACCGTATACACACATTGGCAACCAAACCAACTCGAAAGCTGAAGGCAAAAGATCTCAACTCAACAATGACGATTTTTACCTTTAGTTAATGAAAAAAGAACCTCATTTTGTTTTGTGTTCAGCTCTGTTTAGCGAGGCAAAGATTCAGAAACCAGAAAAGTAGGACAAACGATTTCAGTTTCAAATAGTAGTCATTAGCGACTGTTGCTTTGCACAGCATTTTTAGCCACAAATACCACACACAAGGTAAACAGTCAGAATAACAACAGCACATGCAACGTTTTATAATTACAATTCTTTGGATTTGTTGTTTGATATACCTTGAATAGTAATATTTGTCAGAAAAAGGATGAAGCGTCTAATATTTTTACATCAAAGAACGATAAAAACTTTGCTCCACTGAGGCTACGTTGTTGCAAGAGCATTTCTGCCCAGTATCATTGAATCATTTTGAGTCAATGATTCAAAATTGCCATCTACTGTATATTGTGATTATAAAGCAGGGCCCAGGGGGCAAATTTGAAAGACGTTGAAGGGATTATATATCCTGGCTGGCCATTGGAACGCCTCAAAATCCCCCAGGAAAAGCAGGACAGTGTCATCAGGGAGAGGGATGTCGAGGATGCCTCCACAGCCTGACCTCACATAAATGGAAGAAAGTGAAATGATGGATGTTCCTACATATTATGCACAACTCCACAACACTGGAGATGGCAATGCCACAGCCCTAAAGCAACAACAGCTGGCCTTCAAACTGAACTAAAATCACCATTTAAAAAGGTCATTATAAAGCTTGTTGGTGGTTATGTGGTGGCAGAGATGCTTTCAACAACCGCAAGATTATTAATAAAATCAGCTGAACATCCCAATAAACTTTCGAAAATTTGCTATTCTGCAGAAGACTATTGAGGCTTGGCACACATTTGTACTATGAATACAGTCTAATTGAGTTCATCTCAATATTTGTCAAGCAATTATGATGAAAAATCTTCCGAAAGCTGCTGCGGTTGTTAATATAACATTGTAATTCGACTCGCAGCGCAAATCTCCAAAGATTAAGCTGATGTAGGATTAGATGGGGAAACGGTTTTGTATTTTCATGAATTTAGTCATAAAACCACAAATGCTTTAACTGTACCAAAGTCTTTAACAGCCAATCTAACCTCAAGAGGAAAAAAAAAAAAAATAACTGAAAATCCTTTTTTTTCCTCCTCCTTTTAAACACGTTTTTATCTAGAAATCACAGTAAAGTGTTGCATCTTACATAGAAAAATAGTGCCCTGATTTATTCCAAATGATGAATGGTTTTTTTTGAGTTCAAACACATTGCGTCAGAGTTTATTCTATCTCTACTGAATGGGGAGTCAGAAAGATTTAGATTATCTACAGTAACTGCCTTTTCTTTTTAGGAAGTTGCCAAAATATATCACCATCACGCTAGCTTTAGATCAAATCTTTCAATGAGTTGTCAAACACACAGCAGCCGCGGAGTCTGCATTCATCTTTTCTTCCCAGCTGGTGCTACAACCTCTTTATATTTGGATGTAATGTCTCAATTTCACTTCTGTGGAAATCCTTGCCAGAGCTGTGGAAACACGAAACACTTGCTTTAAGACAGAGTAGGATAACTGCCGCAGTTCCCTCTTCTGATATAATTTCCCACTGGAGCTTGAAAGGAAAATTGTGAGAAGAGTCGACTGTTAAAGTTATCTGACAGTGTGCAGCGGGGATACGGCGAGCTATCTCCATCGCTCTTACTGCTGATTTCTATCAAACGCTGGAGCTCAGCAAGCCTCTTCAGAGACTCAAACGTGAGGGCCTCCTCATGAAAAGCTCCATTTTTTACACTTTCACCCAAAGAGGTACTCTCTACATTTCCTTAAAAAAATAACAAACAGAAGTCTCACTTACATCAATGTTTATAGCATTAATATTGCCAAACATTATTATTACTCCCTTGTTATTTTCTTCAAAAATCCCTTTGCTTTCTTTCCACTAGAGCCCCGTTTGAACAATAGAGTCCCTTTTCCCCTCTACGATGCTGGAGTTCCTCCAGAGGTAAATCTATCAGCAGTGGGCCAAAACAAAGAAAGAGAAAACAGGAAGGTTTGGACACCCTGCAGCACCAACCCGGCTCTACTATTAATATCAGCTTACATGCCTAGATCCTCAGCACCTCAGGCAGACAAGAGTATGATTTTCCTCTACTAAACATGGCCTGTGACAGTGTAGGCAGGTGACAGCTTGACACGATTATATTTAGCCTGGAAAGCATGCTCAACATTATGCCTTCGAACTGCAAGATTGCTGCACTGTTGCTATCAGTAATGAAGATCTCATGTACGAACAAGGCAGCATTTGACTGCGCAGTAGCCCACCTCGTGCTATTTACATCCGATCAATATTTTTTTGTTTCTCAAGTTCCAAAGGCTGAGGTTATCAGTATACGCCACTGCCAAAGCTGAAAACACTTCCCAGTACAGGAAACCGCCTGCAGTGTGCCAACCTGGTGAGCAGAGGGAAGGCGTGGCCTGCCTTGTGTGGGTGAGGTAAGAAGTGTACTTGCCACCAGCTTGATGTCAGCGAGAGGCCAGGCTGCGGCTCAGCCAGCCTGCCTGAGTCCAGCCGGCTCGGCCTGGCTTCGTTTGGGTCCCTTCCAGGAAGAGCCAGCATGATTCAGAGCTTCCTGGTCCTTCCTGGTCCAAGAAGAATGATGTGCTTCCACCCCCCCACCCCAAAAAAAAAAAAAAAATCCTAACATCCAAAATGTGCCCACAAACACACACAGACACACACATCACTCAACCCTCTCCCTGCGGACGGTGAGACGGCCAACTCCGTGCTGTACTTCAGCTTACATTGGGAGGAGGCCAAGTCAAACAACATGTTGATAAAGTCCAGAACAGAGTGGTGAGAGGAACATAGAGAAAGAGCATGGGCGCCGCACTGCAACACACAAGATGTGGATCACGCAGCCAGGAACACTTACGGATAATTCCAGTTTGACTTATTTTTAACGTTCTGGCAATCAATTCTATTGGAAATAATCGCAACGAGTTAATTGTTGGCATATGGGAGCGTGACAACGTCACTAAAATGAAGCCCGCAAGCAAAAAAACGTGTGACCAGAAACACAGAGGAGTTTTAAATAAATGCTGGTTGGTCATACTGGAATAATTTGGAGGCAAATTGTTAAATAATCACCAAAGTGTCGATTGTAAACATCCACCGCTTGGCACAGACAAACTTGTTACGGCATTTAATAAATCTGGTTTCTATACAACTTGAGAAATTAGTGTCATCTTACACGATAGGTCACATTTCTGTACTTTTTTTTGTTGAGTTTCAGTATATCTAATATAAAAGTTAAATTACATAAAAACCTGCACTTCAGTGACTACTTTTTTTTCTTTAATAAGCAGAAACATTTGTGCGGTTTGTCTGCTCACAGAGCAGTTGTACGGGCTTGCGTTTTTAAAGAGCCGGAGCCGATAACTGTACAGGACAGCTTTTCATCCGAGCCCTCCTCCGACGGACCTGCAACACGAGCCTGGCCTTCCTCCCTCTCTTTACCACATCCTATCATCTCAGGCTCTACTAATACCCCATGCTTCAAGGGACCGGGGGTTGAAACACACATATGTTGCGTCCACACATACACACACAGCTCAGTCAATTAGTACTGGCCCAACCTTGCAGCTGAGAGATAAATGGTGTGGGGTCTCAGCAGGCTTTTACGCAAAGCTGTGCTCCTTGTATGCCGTATGTAGAACAGCTCTCTGGAGGATGGCTAGCCCCAACAGCACGGAGAGATGTGGCAAGTGCAAGGCTGATGGGGGCCCTTAAAGTGCACAGGCTTGTATTAAAATATGACCACAAGGACCACCAAGTCCCTAATCAGAGCTGGTCTGAAAAGCAAGAGCAGCAGACAGAGGTGGGAAGGTTATGTTAGGGTGTAAAGTTGTGAGCAGAATTTCAGGTCATTCCACTTAAATCCTATTAACCATGTAGACGATTTGTTACCTATCTGCTGCAAGAGATCTAATGCAGCCTTGCATGTTCTCAACAGGCCAGTCCAAGTCAGATGAAACTGAAAATGACACTTTACCATCGCAAGGAATTTCCTGCAAGATTTCTGAATATATGAAACATCCCAAAACATAAGAAAACGGCTCTTTTTTTCCCTCTCTTTCTATTAGCATAGCAAATGACACCATGATGGGGAACATCTGGTAACAATTGTTTTTCCTCTTCTGAGTGTTTTACAACACAGCCAGACTCAACATTTCAGTCTTCTCACACATGATTTCCCTGCGTCTGCGGTGAAGCAAATGAACAAGCAAAAAGTGGAGAAGAGTTTTCCATAAATGCTGCGTAAAGTGTGTATCCTGCAGCACTACATCAACCATATGGAGAATCAATGGCTGTTTGAACAAGATTTGTATTATTAGAACTGTTGGAGAAGTTAAACTTTTCCAAACCCATTGGATGCCACAAGTTCGTTGGATCCCAAATATTGACTCAGTTAAAACTGTTATAATATTGCCAATTCTGCTGATGACTGTTCTACAAATAATAGTGATTAACATTATTTGTCTTTTTCCAGATCTTCCTTTTTTGTCACTGTTAGATATAGATTTGTGGTATTAGTGCCTGTACTGGCATTTTTTGGGAGCAAATCCAACAAATCCCGCTCTCCATCTTATTAAGTTCCCCCTTTTCACATGCTGGAACCAGAAAGTGAAAGAATGAATGACATCAATGCGGAAATAGTCATGGAAAATCGACTTTAATGCAAGTTTCATCCAGCTTTTTTAAAATCAATCATAAAATTTTTAAAAAAAATGTGTACTCAGCTCAATTCACTGAGATCGGGCAATCATGCAGTAACCATGAAAGATCTGCTCTTATTTTCTTGCTCCCTCAAAGATGCTGTGGCACCAATCTTTGCAATTTAAGTCATGACGTCCAAAGTCATCCATTTAATATAAGTTAACTATTGTGAGATAAACAGTTTGATGATTGTGCTCTGTTCTTCTTTAACAGTTCAACTACTGGAAATCAACATGGAAGTAGCGATTGAAAATTTTGCTTTTTAACGGTTTTAAAACGTAAAGACTGCTCAAACTTCTGTACTCTGATGAGCAGCAATAATTCAGGGAGTTGTCAGTTGTCCCATGCTTGTACGTTTTGGTTGTGTTTCCATACAATACCCTTAGTGTTGTAGTCCACTTTCTGTATTCGATTTCATTCAGGCAGAGCGAGACCTACGCTTCTAAGCGGACCAGAGTTCACTTCTTTGATCCACATCAGAGTTTGTTAGTGCATTCCCCCCTTCCCAAATGAAGCAGACTTTACCAGCAAACGAACTTCAAATCAGAAGGGCTGCTGTGAATGGACCCTAAATTTTTATTATCATCACTTAGTTAAAAGGTCAATGCTGTTTGGCAAAATTGCTATTCCATAGACAACATGTCGTCTTGGAAATGCCTTCTTACAGCCTATTTGTGGGCAATGACCATACATAGAATTTGTTTCAACATCTGACAATAAATACATAAGAGCAACTAAACTGTTTAAATAACTTTAATAGAAAAAAAAACGAAAAACAGGGAGCCACTGTGTCAGGCAGGCCACAATGATAGGTTGAATGTTGCGTTCAATGTTGCGTCTTCCTTCATTGAACGTTTTTTTTTGTTTTCTTTTCTTTTTACATATTCTCACCTCAGAATTGCTGGAGGCACCTACATGTGGTCAAACTGTAACCTGCTTTTTCCAGCAGTCAGAATGCAACGCTGAGGAAATCACATCTGGCCGTTTAAATGCATTAGATGACCTCAACTAGTCACACTGGCATACAATTTAATCGCATGCATTCTTCCTAACAAGGTATTAATCAATATCCTCAAATGCAGATGGACAGTTAATTTGCTGAATTAACACACCGTAGTTCCCTTTTCACTTTGCTCAGGGTAAAGAGGTCTTTAACTACTTCATTCTTACAACTGATGATGAAGTTGAAGTGAGTCTGTGTTGGTTATTCTTCAACTTCTGAAGGTTTAATCTTTCATATTGGCTACGTTTACATGAGAGTTTTAATTCCTCTTTAATTCTGAATTCAAGTTAATTCAACTTTAAAGAGATGAAAAATGACCATGTAAACACTTAATTCCGAATGAAAATGTTAATTATTAATGTTAAACTTAATTGCGCAGTAAGTGGCTGGTTTATTCCACTTTCAATTCCGAATTAAATAATTCCTATCTCATCCTCAATCCTCTATACCTTCATTCCGCTTTAATTTGCTTCCAGTCATTCTGCGCATGTTCGTTCCCTTGTCCAGTCGCCATGACGACCATATACAGTGCTGGCCGCCCGAATTAAACTGACTCAAACAGAGTCTATTCGCGTGAAAGTTAAGTAGTATGCTAGCGACCAGCTGCTGCTTTAAAAGTAGAATCCAAATCAAGTGAAAATGGCTTATATTGTGTCGTTTTTCAATGAAGCGGGAAGCGGCCTTTTTTTTACTGCCGGTAGACATCACACGTCACTTTTGCCCCCCAACCAATCAGAACCATTCCCAACCCCCGGATCTAAAGTGGAATTAAGAAAAGGTTTACATGGAAAACGCGCTAATTCGGAATTAATATTTCCATGTAAACCTGAAGGGTAATATTTTAATTCAGAATTATTTAATTCAGAATAATTAATTCAAAATTAAAAAACATCATGTAACCGTAGCCAGTGTAAATTTACAACTTAAGTGTAAAATGTACTTATCCAGAGGCAAGTTTAGAGTCTACAGCCCTGTAAAAGTTCCACATTATGTAACTTTTCTGTTAGACTGCAACTGTAAGTATTCCCTGCTTATTTCTATACGGTATTGAAGGTATTTTACAGTACTTGCGTATACATAATTGAACCTATGTAATTATTTATTTTCTTCACAAACTTTATTTTTCTTCTTCTTTAAGCTGTAAAGGCATCGCTCAAACTAAGTTTTGTTGTACACCAATGCGATGCAATGATAATTAAAGCTTTGTTCATTCATTCATTCATTATTGGAACCTGATGGTGATGCTTCCTCCTTACCAACCTCCTGTCTCTCCAGTATAAGTTTTAAATGAGTCTGTAACTAATTGTGTCATTTTTTGGAAACCCATCAGCTGGATGGATTACTGCCAGATGTTGCAGATTTTCACTGCACAAACTTGAACCAAAAATGATTCCTTATGTGACCATAGAGGTTATAATTCACATCACTAAAACATGCAGGGCACTTTACATAGAGATATATTTCAGGACAGCAAGAAAGAAGAAAAAAACATCATAATGTGGACGTGGTCTCAGCTGGAGGTGGGCCAAGTAGAGGGCCTCACCCCCATTGGCGTAGTAAATCAAGGGGCTAAGCTGCATTATCTGCAACAACACGGCAATCCTTTTAACACCTGACACACTGCAGTAACAAGCCTTACCCCTCACCAGAGCCTGTTGACATATAATAAATATGGCTCCCACTCCTCGCTGACTTCTCATGAGACGTCAATCCTACCAGCACACGCACACACTCGCACACGAGCTCTAAATCAGACTCCGATGTCAGCCGGAAGGGGCAGATGCAGGTGTCTATATGATAGCAGCAACCACCAACAGCAAGATGTGAAAACGCATACACACAATCTTACACTGCAAGGTGAAAAATTACAGCAGGGGAGGTACACGCGGCCTGGTGGATTAACTGCGGAATAAAAGTGCTGATGGGCAACAAAAGAGAAAAAACAGCTATTCATCATCCTGGCACAGGATCAAACTCGCACACTCCTCAAATGCCCGCCTTGAGTTATTGTACAGCACGGCTCCGGTGGCAGCCTTGCAGATAATGCTGCCCTAACTGAATTGATTAAAGCCAAGCATCCCATCTTTCCAAAGACGGAGCACAACTCTGTGGGAGAAATCTGGTGATATGTATTTAACAGCTAGACCAAGACACTTTTTTTTCCCCCTTTAACTCTCTGCAAGTGTTTTTAGGAAATCATCAAGCATGCAGCTGTAGACGGGCAATTTTCTCAAACAAATACGATCTCTGCGCTGTTGCTGTGTTTCTGCTGTTCCTGCATTTCTCCAAACCTTGAGGAAACAAATTGAGGGCACCAGTGTGAGACTTTGATGATTTTCAAAAAACAAAAATATTACCACTACTACTATTCAACTAAATACCAAGGCACATAAATATTTCACACACCAGCTGGAGTCATACAGTTTACACAAACTGGTAAGCTCCAAGGAGAAAGAGCCTTGGATTAAATAAAACTTTACAAAGCCAGTGATCAGGTTATAAGCATACTATTCAAACTTATAAAACTTTCAATGACACTGTGCATGAGTCCTTATCTTAGAAAATGAAATGTTATTTGTTACCTGTATTTGTACCAGTTCTCACACATGAACTTTAGCCCTTAGATTTTCTATTTAGACATAACCCAAAGGAGGTGTTTGTGCGAATACAAATCTAATTTTGTAGACTTTGTCCTGCCAGTGCCACACAACAATGTTCGAGAAACTTCTGTTGAACCTCGTGTAAATAGATCACAATTGCCTGGACTAGTGATTGTGACTGGTGTAAAACTGGAAGGACATTTATTTGAATATCCAGTGCGAGTTCATGATACTGGCTGCAGTTTTTACAGTTTTACAGTATTACAAATATAGAATTTACTTTGTGTAATATCAAGTGTAATGGAAATGAGGATTACACTTTCAATTGTTCACTAATTAAGTTCATAAACTTCTGAATGGCATATATTGAAAATGCATTACTTTCATCTAACTATTTAATGCAAAGTCATTGCTGTCACTCCAAGGTTCTGCACTGTTGAAAAGGAAACGCTACAGGTTATTAACTGTACATTTATATTAAATTGCAAGTTGATTTCTCAATTTAAGAAATGTATGAATACAATAAGCAGCCAGCTGGATGTAGATGAGTTGTCCCTTTGGTCAGCTTTAAGAAATATTTTGCATTTAGAGGAGTAGCCTGTAAGATTCAGGGACATCTTGCAGTACGGTCACAGATTTCAAACAAGCGAGGACACAGTGCCTCACTGTAACCCCCTTCCCTGGCCCTGCCTAACGGCGGTGCAGCTTCAGGTCTTCACAAAATTAATCCGTGATGTGGAACTCAAGTTAAAGTGTAAGTTGGTGTGCATCACCCCATTTCATCCGTCTACCTATTTACTTCTGCTCATCCGGGGTCCAGTCATAGAGGTCCCTCTCTGCAGTGACACTCTCCAGTTCCTCCTGGTAGAGGTATTCCCAGGAAGGATATATAATCCCTCCACTGAGTCCTGGGGTCTGCCCTGGGGTTTTCTCCCAGTAGCATGCATCAGGAAAACCACCAAGGAGAGGGGACCTGAGGGGATCCTAATCAGATACCTGAACCACCTCAGCTGATTCCAGTCAATACGGTGGAGCCGCCACTCAACATCAAGCTACTTCAGCCTTAGAGATCGGGTGAGGAGCTCACACATATGAGCCTGGACATTCTCCAAAGGAAGCTTATTTCAGCTCACTACCCAAATCTTATCACGATGAGTGAGGATCCCTTACCATGACACCTTCTGCAACTCTGGGAGAAACCAGGTCTCCGCCCAGGGACTCCAAGAAGGTGGAGTACTCCGAGCTGTTGTTGGATGCATAAGCACAAACTAGAAGCCGAAGGTAAGCAGCCCTCTCGTTCTCGGCTAATGCCCCAGACAACACAAACCCACCAGCATAAGGTTTTGATTCAGCATCAGATACCCCGTTTCATATTTCAGTGAAATAACTCAGGTCTTTTCCATCTGGTTATTCCCCTACAAAGTAGACAGCTCATCCAGAGACAATGCGTTTCCAGAACTAAGTGTCCAACAAAATTATTCAACACCACACTTCAGCACTGTTTTCAACCTTTTAACATGTCGAGTTTAACATGTTTAGACATGTTTCCATGCAAACCTCTCAGTTTACTTTACTCTGACTTAAATAGAAACATAGCTAAAAATATCACACTAAAATTTCACCAGTCAGAGCAACACAATATATTGAAATCTATCATTACTGTGAGCACAACTCAGGAAATATTAATCTTGAGACAAATTTCAATATTATCACGACATTTTGACATGAAATAGGACTAGTTGAATTAGATAAAAGTCTAAAAGGAGAGACAATGAGATTCGCAACTCAGTGGCTTGACCAAACCTAAAACTGCAAGCTCTTCTTCACCATATAATCAATACTGATCTCCATTCTCAACTAAATTTCAGACTTATTCTGTTCAGAAATCATCTAAAGTAGCCAACAAATTATCAGAACTTAAAGTAACTTTAAATCTTTTCGCTTGACCAAAAACGCAAAATCTACAGGCATTAGTTTAATGTACCAACACATTTGAGAGGCTGAAACCAGAAAATTTCTGATAATTTTCCTAACAACTCAGGCTGCAACATGCACAGAATTTAATTTGCTGTTAATTGTCTCTCTCTCTTTTTTTTTTTAAACAAGAATCAAAACATCAAAGAAGTGTAAGAAACCATTAATATCAAGATAATGTCATCAGCTTTATCTATGAAGTACAATGAAAGCTGTATAATATCAGTACTCCACAAGATACAAAATTCAAAATCCCTCAGGTCAATGATAATATGTAAGGCGGCCACATAAGGATGTGTATATGTCTGTGTACATACAGAAAGAGCTCAATGAGATCTTCTCCCGGGCCTTGGTAATACATAGTCCCACACAACAGGGGAGGAAATGCCATGAAAAAGGATGAATCATGGGATTGTATTCACATTAAAGACCCACTGACTGCCTCAGGGGTTTAGGTCAGTTCTCAGTTGTGCTGCCTGATCAGCAGCAGCGACTGACATTCACGACACAATCGCAGCACGGGCAAAGGCAGTTTTAACTTCTTTTTTTCCCTGTTTGTTTTAATAATCTGATACCCAGCCTTGTTTTTGTTTTATAGTAGAAAAACAATTGCTATGAGAGTTTTTTCCCTCCCTCAATTAGGGATGAGAATCAGCGGTGGCCTCCGTTTCAACTCACCAGGTCACGGGGGTCGTCACGCCTTTTTAAGAAGAGAAAAGCCCTCGTCAGAGCACTAGGTTTCTCCTCTGCCTGCCACAAAATGTCTCCTGACACAAAGCCCTCACACTCCTATCAGTGCTCTCCCACAGCTCTGCCAACAAATGTGACCTCGTTTTTTTTTTTCTTCTCCTCCCACTGCTAAAACAAAGGAAAGGAAAAAAAAAAAAAAATCTTAACTCACCTCTACCCCGCCAACTGAAATAAAAAAAATAAAAAATGAAAACAATGTGCACTGCAACTCTGCCAGACCACGTAGAGAAGTTATTTTCTTTTGCCAAGTTCTGCTTGAGAGAGTTTCCATGTTAGAGTTAAGGTGACAGATTCAACTTTACACCAAGTTTTCTTCAATGCCTGGGGGAGGGGGGGTTTTCTGTTTATCTTTTGCTGGATGGTCTGAGCCAAGGATCGCGAAACACAGCAGAAGCCCAACGGTGCCGCGGCTCAAACCTGCAGGACATGAAGCAATGCTCGCAAAGTGATGCCATGTCTTTGAAAAGCAAGTCCCCCCCCCCCAGACTGGAGTTAATTAGACCTTTCTACTTGAGCTACATCTATAAATCCAGATGATTTGATTGAATTGTTACAACAGTTAGTTAAATACAGTTGTTTTTCTTTTGTAAATGCTTCTAATCAAATTATATTAATAAGGTTCAGATATCCAGTTAATTTTGTAAGTGGATTCTAAGGCAAACAAATCAAATGCTTCCAGATTCTTAGATGCCGTATCTCTCTATCTTGTACATTTTTGGAGAAATGTTTTCAAACATTTTTCTTTTCCTGCTTAAACATGCTAGCTGAGAACGTATCTTTGATCTGTGTAAACTTTTGCTGGACATGTTTTCACATTTATGGAATTAATAATTAACCAAAATAATCAATAATATAAATACTTGTTAATTAAACTCAACATTTCAGTCACTTCTGGGTTAACAAAGACCTTTGAGGTGATGTGTGGTCCCATCCATCTGCTCTCATAGGCTTGCAACAAGATGACACACACACACACACACACACACACACACACACACCAAACACAAAAGTCTGCCCAGATTAAATAAGTGCATGGAGAGCAGGGCCCCCCATCACCGTGCAGAAAGCACTTTACTGGTTGATTTCTAGCCAGTATTTCCATCCCAATTATAAAAGCACAAGGTCCAAAGGGACAACTAGGCTGGGGTAGCCTCTTGTGGGGGATGACCTTTGTGAACTTGGGGATGAGAGGGGGTGAGGCCAGGATGTGACCGCTTGGCCGGGGCCATGAGATGAGAGTATTTAGATACTGAGTGGAAGAACAGGTGTAGATCTGGTTCTGTTTTTGTCCAGGGTCAACAACTGAGCAGCAGGAAGAAATATTGCATTATTTTAGCCAATTTAACTAAAAGTAATGGGGGAGAAAAACAAAGAGGAGAACCGAAGTAGAGGGGGTGGGGACAGTTTGTAGAGTAGGTGATAGGCAGGACAGAGGTGTGTGTGAGGCAGGGGGCTGCGATTTTAACACAGAAAATTAATAATTCCACCCTGTGCTGTGTCTGCACGACATTGAATGCATGAATTATTGCACAGAGCGGGCTGAATTAACTCTATATATCAAGCCATGCTACACAGTTCAGGGGTGATGGGCTGTGTGCCTACACTGAAAAGAGGGGGAGGGGGTGAGATGTGTGAGGAGTGGATGTCGTGGGGAGAAAGAGGGAAAAAATAAAGTAACTCAACGTTTCTATCTCCACCCATTAAAGTCAACCACTTCTCTCTCCACTGTGCCATAAAGCTGTCAAACAGACCTGTGATTTATTCTGCCCTTGCCCAGGCTCCTGTCCTAACTATCGCATGCTTCCAATTAATTTTTTTTTTTTTTTTTGTTGCGCTTCATCCCTTCCCTGTAAATGTAATGAGATTGCACCACCGAAAAACTGCTGACTCCCGTTAATACACAATTCCTTAATAATATCGGGAGGAGGCCGCAAAAAGCAGCCAGAAGATTCATGCTCAACCAATAATAGCGTTTTAAAAGTGCAGTTTTGTCAGAGACGTAATTAGCATTATTCACTGCGACATTTTTCACATTTGCAGATTGCAGACGGGCCAACGCTCAAACCTTTCTTAAGCAAACACAGATTGCAATGCACAAAAGACTCTTTGTGTCAAGTACAATCCTTAGATAGCATCCACACTGCATCCATTTGTCCACCTACTCTTCACCCAATCAGCTGCTTCTTTGAATGGATACGGGGGGGGGGGGGATTTGATAAAGACGCGAGATCCTGTCAAGAGGAGAGGAAGTCCAGGGAAAATTGCTCTCAGTATTTACGAGAGGCACTGCTCCGCAGTGGCTGAGGTAAGCAGATGAGATCAGATAAGAGAAAATGGCAGTAATTGCGTTTGGCCAAAGATATTGCACCCCGACCTGCAAACAAGGTCAGCAATGCATGGCTAATTGAGTGAAGATTTTAATTACACCAATCATAACTTTCAGCAGCATCCCGCAGACAGAAAGAGATAGCGTCTATTGGCCGTGCTGATTAGTGTGATAGAGCGTCGGCCGTTAGGGGTGGGCTGCAGGTGCACAGCGGGAGGTATTAAATAGACTGTTCTGGTCAAAGCTAAGCACAGCTGGCAGGTGTTGGCGTGGAGGGGGTTTATTACCCTATAAACTATCTGAGACAATCCGTTCACAATGTCTTCTGTGGGCAGCAAAAGCTCCGATTCGATTACAGCTGAACCTCAACACAGAGAGCCCTAGGAGACCAGTGAGGCTCGACCCATTGTTCCTCATGTCGCCTTCCTAAGCACAATGTACCGTGTAAACTGTTCAAACTCTCACATAAAATGAAAGCAGACTTGTAAACAGAGTGTAATAGAGGCTGATAAGTTCTCACGGGTGACTGTTAACTCTGATCTGTATAAAAAAAAAGTGGATTCAAGCAGGTTGCAGTGATTGATAGACATGTTAGGACAATTACAAGCAGAAGCGAAGCGAGTGTTTCCAGCTTATTTCGCTTGTCTTATGTTTGTGTAAATTGAGAAGATTCATTAGGTCTCTGCGTGGAGGATTTCAGGCCTGTGGAGAGCCAAGGACCCAGCCCAACTGAAGCATGTCAAATTGGTGGGAGGGTGTGGGGGGATACCACCGCTACTGGGACTCATTAGAACCTTAACAAACAGCATTTTGTTGTGCATTTGTGTCTGTGTGCATGAACTTATAAAAAGAGAAGAGCAGGGTGGGGTTGTGTGGTTTTCTCTCTCTGTTATTTTTCATCATAGCAGTATGCTTTATGAGGCACCAAAGCTGACAGACTCTTTAAACAACTTTTAATGAAAGTGGAGATCCAATGGCCTCGTGGGAGCAGAGGTGCTACAGAACAGACTCCAACAGAAAAACTGCCACAGTGCAAAATTTAAAGTATCGGGTGACTTTGGTAAAATACCCAAGTTTCTTGACTTACAAAAAAACGCAGCAAGGACAGAGTCAGTGATGCAAGACAGAGGAGTTTCAGAGGAATATGCACTGACTGAATGATAAATATTTCTAGATGAGGTAATAAAAGTCAATCCTTGTTTAAACATGGTGCTTATTCTCTTTTTTCTAACAGTGTTGCAATGGATGTGGCTGCTGGCTGCTTTGTACAGCTATAATTATATGAATCTGAGATGTACTAAATGCTTCTCTATAATAATCTGAAATGATCAGAGAGATTTTTCTTCAGCGCGCAAACATGTACCTTAAAATCACAGTAAACAGCAGCTAAAGTCGCATAATGAAACAAATTACTCCGAAACGGTGGCAGGGATGTGCGAGATTTTAACCATGTTCTACAAATTTTATTAGGTCATCTTACAAAGACTTTAAAAGGAGAGCAGACTAAAATGAAATCAGAGTGAAAATAGAGATGTAAAAACCGCACTAACATCTACTAATATTAACCTTGGAGGATTGTAAACTCCTTGCAACAGGCTAAAGAAGTCTTGGTCTATTCAGTTAGCTATGATAACCCATTCGTTTAACTTAAAATGCAGTTTTGAACAGGAAAGTTTTCTTTCTTCTCTTTTTTTTTAAAGTAAGAGGCAACTGAACAATAATTTTTTCCCACTTTCTTACCTCCATATCCACAGATACTCATGGGCATGAATGCCAATCAAGGGATTGTGTGTAAGCCATTGTTAAATTCCTACATCTGCACGAGGGGTTGGGAAGAGCATTGCCCTAAAAAATACAGGCACGGCAGGTGGACCTGCATAATCTTTTCTTTCATAAAGGGATGGTCAAGTGGGTCTAATGCTAAAAAAGATCATAAAGGGAGGACTGAAGCATCTAAGCTTATCCAACTAGCCACTTCCAGGTAATTTGACTCATCTAAGAACCTTCCAATGCACACACACACACAAAAAAAAAAAGATTACTATTCATCATTGAACAAACAAGACATATTTAAGAGCCCGTTTCAGCATTTTTCATCAACACCATCCACCTTGCATTCCACCATTTCTCATATAATCATTTGTTGGTGCTGACCTTCCTGTCTGGTGTTAAAGACCTGCAAACTGCAGGTCCTCGACGTCATTCGGTTCACCAAAGCTACAAAGCAGGATAAGAACGGCTGTCTGGCAAGCTGCAGAACAATAGTGAAGTTAGAGTTTCACTAGAGAGGAAGCTGAGTATATAGTTCAGTTATTATGAATATGATAAATCTTCATAAGCTTTCAGCAACCCCCTGATCTTGTTAAGGGCACTCTTAAACAATATATCGACATATGGTCCCATCCAAGTTAAATATATTCTAATTAAATGAACATACTCAGACTTATATATATAATTTTTATATATATATACACACACACACACACATCAAAGCATCTTTGAGTCCATTGAAAAGTTGAAAAATCACAAAACAGAATAAATAATAAGTAAATTGTTAAATATCACTGCAACAAGCAGCTGACTGCAACTGTTAAAGAAAGCTAAAGGAGAAAGTCAGAGTGTGACTTCTCGCCTCAGTCAAACTCACAGTGTTTACAAGGGCCGCCAAGCATGGCAGAGCCAATAAGATATGGGATTTACATCCAGCAGTATTCTACCCTCCTGCAAAGGGAAAGGGTAGGCCAATTTGCTTTTTAGTGGGGAAGGGACATCTGCTGCCTCATTGATCTCTGGGGATATGGAGAAACCAATCTATCCCCTGGCATATCTGCAGCAAAGTCTTCAACCAGCTCAATTTACACAACAACTGCCACACAGCGACCCCTAGTCCTTCAGTTAGAACACCAAAAGCCTTAAATCTAGAAACTTCTCAATACGCTTCTGCTCGGTCTCCTCTGCCTGTATACCTGGGATGTCTCCCCTTTACAGGCAGAGAAGCGAGGCGTTTCCTGTCCCCATCTCGCCAAATTACCCTCACCCCTCCCTTACATCTCTTCCGTTTCATTCACTCCTCAGATCATTTCAAAGAGCCCTGGAGATCAAAGCTGGCCTGTCTTTCAAACTGGACAGGAATGGGGGATCTATTTAGTTAATCATTTATTTGAGGAAAAAAAATAAATAAAGGAAAACCACACCCATGACCCCCCCTACAGTCTCTGTCTTACCACTCATCTTTTTCCCTTGCTATCTGAATCCTCCCGAGGCCCTGCCTTCCACCTCTCCAGGCAATTTTTAATATGCAGAAAAAATAAGCTGGCCGTCCTCTTCAGGCGATGGATGAGTGGGAAAGGCCTAGGGAATATAGTTCTGCTACACGAGAACACTCGCTTCTGATGGATTAACCCCTCCTGCACCGAGATATGAAGGACTGTTTGAATATCATGGAGCTGAAAGTGTGTGCGCGTCTTAAAATGACAGACACATACCTCATTAGACATGATTTAGATTGCTTTGGGAGCTATACTTATAAAGTGTACTTACTGCTTTTATTGCTTCGCAGCAAACGCTGAATACATCTTTTTGATCTGCGCGTCGTCTGTGAAAGGCATTAACAATGCGGAGCAGTGCAAATCACATGTAACGACTAATTACAATACATCTTGTGCTAAGTCATGATAAGTGTCAAATGCATTCTCTAAATGTGAGGTAAGCAATCCGTCACTGAGTGTGTCACACACGTCTCTCAGCTGGCCAACCTCCAACAGGCGGGGGGTGTGGGGGGGGTGACCCTGCCAAAGGGCTCTGTCACACTCCCTGCCCAGCAAATGGACTGAGGCTTGAGGCAGATAATGGCATAATGAACACACTACAGCCTGGGGTGACTTTCTTTTTTTTTTTTGCCACAGGAGTGAGGCAGGATGGCAACGATACATATACCCACTCAAACACAAAGGATGTGGACGATGATGATTATGATGTGTCCATCTCCATCATTCTGACACCGTCTCCTAGTTACCCAGTGATGTGTGTGAGCTGCCTGCCGACGCCACAGCCACACACTAAGTTTCGCAATCTCTAACTATGATACAGTTTTTTGCCTCAAATGTCAAAACAAAAACTCACCGAGTATATACATGTTTATTATGATAATGCCAAGTTTTTTTAATACAAAAAAAAAGAAGCCAAACCTCTCTTGTGCACACAAGTGTCTAGTTTTGTCTTACAGGAATAGGCTGACATTTTGAGGAATACACTTATTTGCTTTCTGGAGGGACGGATGAGAAGGTCAATGCAGCTCTCGTGTGTAGGATAAACATGAAACCACAGGTGGGAGATGTGTTATTCAGCTCAGCATAAACACTAGAAGCAGGTATGTCACGTCTTATGAGAAATTATAAGATCCAGATGTTCCAATATTTATTCAACTTAGTAAAGAAAAATGCTTTTCAACTGGGTTTGATCCCCAAAATTGAAGCAGCAAGAGGATGGCTTGAATTCTAGCAAAAACACAAATATATTAGTAACCTTAGATTAAATCAGCCATCATGCATTAACCACTTAAATATGATTATAGATCAACTAAGCCATTCAATTAGACTTCTATCGTTGATCCAGTACAAGTTCTATAATATCCCATCTGATGTATTTGTAAATGTATTTTAGTTGTACATTAGTAGAGACCCTATATCAAATACAACATGCCCTCAGAGCCTCTGCACTCCATGAAAACAGAGCTTTGAGGACGACAGTTACAGATTTCTCTTTCACTGTCTGACCTAGATGTGTGTGTGTGTGCGTGTGTGTGTGGAGGCACTGGTGCAGAACTTTACTGGGTGGTCCTGTCTGAAAGAGGTGCTGGCTGTGACTTTCTTTTCCGTTTTACCTGGGACCTTGTAGATCTTCCCAAGTTTTGGTTGTTATTTTGTCACTATCGTAAAAAAGCGTGAGGAATGGACCCCCCACAGGGAGGAGAAGGAAGGAGAGAGCAAATTAAAATAAGAGACATGGGAGGGAAGGGCCCAGATGAGCCTAGAGTCTAGGCGGTCAGGCAGAAGTGGGCCAAGCTGGTGTTGCACTCAAGAGATGACACACATAAAGAAAATACCCCCTAACAGAATGGAGATGAACGTTGCAGCCTCTCGCTTTCTGTCTCTCTCTCTTTCACACACACACACACAGACACACACACACAGACACACACACACACACACACACACACACACACACACACACACAC
>JBBBVU010000023.1:8424237-8436948 GCA_037177055.1 Atherinosoma microstoma | reverse complement strand
ACACACACACACACACACACACACACACACACACACACACACACACACACACACACACACACACACACACCTATAGAGTCCTCCTGGGTCCCTGTATTTCAGAGCCACATGCTGATGTTGTGAAAAATGCGGCTCAAACATCAAGCTGACTCGACAAGAATGAGACGGCTTAATTTCAGTGGGATAAAAGGAGGTGGGTCATGGGTGATGAAGGGTGATGGCATGAAATTGTTCTTGTGTTCTTACCTGAAAAGCTGGTCTGATATTTGCTCTATGAGCTGAGCTCAACTGTGGCATTTAGGGCTACAATGATCAAGTGTATTCTCATTTTTAATACATTTTCCAGTGAATGTTTCCAGTGAATACTTTTAGAAAAAGAAAAGTTGACCAACAGCTTTAAAAACACCAAAATGAACTCACTTTCCAACTCCCTTCTGATGCTGTTGGATACAACTTGGATCTAACTGTCATTTAACTTTCTTAAAGCTGTGGTGAATTTAAGTGATCTTGTGGAATGACCATCAAAAAAAGCGAGAGGCTGCAACGTTCATCTCCATTCTGTTAGGGGGTTTTGATTCGCTTTTGATTCAATTTTCTTTTAAGAACTAAAATCAACTGATATAAACTTGTCATTGTCATTTTAATGCAGATTTTTAGCTTTGTACCTCTGCATACCAGGTATATGCAGAAGTACAAAGCTAAAGCAGAGAGTATCCTATTTAAGCAGAAATATCCCTCATGTTATTTACATTTACGTATAATTTACTATCATCTAGTGTTCTGCAAACACAAAATCTAGGTGGGTTTCTGTCACAGCTATGAAAGCTCGCTGAGGGTAGAATTATTCCAGTCGCTTTGTGCAAGTCATATGAGAAAGAGGACAATGGCTGCCACTTAGGCACAGGGTAATTAAGCCAATCAGGGGGCGTCATCTTTAGGTCTCCACAGGTTAATTACAGAGCAAAATACAGACAGGAAAAGAAGCCGTTTACCTTCACTTGAGTGGATGCAGCTGTAACTTCCAAACAGGTCAAGGCATTTCTCTATCTGAATCATGGCTCACTATGTACAACAAGCAGCAGATCTCTCAGTATTTTTGCCTCTGGTCAGCTGTGCTACTATTTTTAGGCATCAGTTCATGTCACTCCATTGACTAGAATGGAGATTCTGGCCTGAGCTACACAAACATCAACCTTTTAATTTGTCCTGCTCAAAACAGTTGGTCACCAAGTTGGCTTTTATCCATTTTTCGTGACCACAACGTTGCACGCAAAGCAGATAAAAATACACTGGGTTGAAGAGACGTCAGGAAGAAAGTTAGAGCGGGATGAATCACGGCAAGGCGTCGTTAGACATGCACGAATCAGGCATGGCAAATGGCAAAAAGTCAAGTCACAAGCAAATGCACACAAACTTAGACATAAATCCCTTAAATGTCATTGTCAGATTTACTATACCCATCTCTTACTAGAACTGTTAAAGACTGTGTTAGAACTTGGATTGTATTTCTGATTTGGTAAGATAAACTCCATCATCTTAAGTCCACTTGATAGTCCTGAACCTTTTAGAGATGTTGCATCTTTACCATAAAGAAATGTAACATGTGTCACCAACTTCAAGTGATATTTATCAAACAAGAATCTAACAAATCAGCATTATTTGACTTGAAAAGAGGCTTTAAAGAAATTGAAGCTTACCAAGGGGAACTGCAAAGGATGTCCACAGTCAGAACCAAAAACATTAAAACCCCTCCATCGATGGTTGTTGATCCACGTCCACAGTATCATCTGACCCTCCCTTCTTCTGTGACATTTGGCACATTATGTAGCATTAAAGTTGAATAAACAGTTTCTTTCCTTGCTTTTGTTCTTTTTTTCCTGTAGGTGAATTTACCTTTGTTTTTGATAGTAAATGGAATGTTGAACACAGAAAAAGAAAGATGTGTTCTTCATTTTCCCCCAGTTTGTTTACCAATGACATACAGCCCTAGTTCTTCAGAACCATCATGACCTGGTTGCTGATATATGTTCTCCAAGTAAATAGAACAAAGGGGTTTGGTTTAGTCAGAAGTAGAAGTTTCTTCTAGAGGAGTAATTGTAATTTCCTCTGGGAAACACATGATCCACTTTTTGGTTCAAGATATTAGGTACAATAAAGTTTACTTTGGTCAGAGCAAGAAATGAACTAGGTAAACAAGTCTGTGATACCACAATGACAAGGGATCATGGGGGCATTCCCGAAGGACTTGCAATGAGGCATCAGATGCCCCTCACTCTGGCCAATCCCTGGGGTTCAACTGATGGGTGGTACAGCCAAAGACTGGGCCATTTGCTTTCCAACAGCACCCAGTTCGGGCACTAACAGAGCTGTCTGATCACATTTCACAACACGGCCAGGGCAACCGACAGAACAGAACAAGGCAGAGCTGGTGGCCCAGGGCCCAGAGGCCCACTGAAAACACCAAAGGATGCTGTGCTGTATTCAGCCTGGGCAGCAGAAAAAGGACAGAGGAAGCCTCACTTCACATAAACCTCTCTCGGAAATAGTAAACAGCCGAAAGTATATGTTAGAATAATGTTTTTTTTTTAGCTTTTAAACATGTGTTTTTGTTACAGAATGCACCTTTACAGTTTTGTCTGGACACATGAGCTAGGTTTATGTTGTTATTTTGAAGATGCGATTAAGAAAAAGTGAATGGGAACGTTATCTG
Organism: Atherinosoma microstoma; assembly: GCA_037177055.1. Taxonomy (NCBI): domain Eukaryota; kingdom Metazoa; phylum Chordata; class Actinopteri; order Atheriniformes; family Atherinidae; genus Atherinosoma; species Atherinosoma microstoma. The sequence goes on along the minus strand of JBBBVU010000023.1, from coordinate 8,434,238 downwards.
CTCACTTATGGAGATTTTTCTGCCTGAAGAGAGAGGACGTGTTGCACATTAAGGGGAATGGAACTGTTCTGTGCATAGCATGGGACATGGCCAAGATCAAAAAGATGTGACTCCTCAGCTGTTTCTGTTCTGATCAAGCTAACAATAAATTGATTGACTGGTAGCTTCCAAGATTTAGTATCAAAAATATTCCCAGAAATGGAAGAAGTTCCAGAAGAACCGCTTAAGCCATTTTCCTATCGTGCATCTCCATCCCAGTTTCTGGTCGAGACAACTTCGGAGCGACGTGCAAAAAGATGCAACCTTGTTTGTTCACTTCAAACCAATCCTGGAAAACGTGCTATTCACATTTCTGTTATCATATTCTTGTTGTATATATGAAAAAAAACAAAAAAACAAGACATAACCATGCACTATTGTGAAGGGAAAATATGGTAGTTTAATTCAGCTTTAAGTACTTATTCAATCTTGTGCCTATTGTACTTTTCCCACCTCAAGTGATGGTTTTCATTTCAGAGATTGAACAGTAACACCAAATTACATGTTTCTGCATAAATAGGCTATCTAAAAAGTAACTACACTGGAACACATGGAAAGAAAATAACAAAATAGCTAAAATACCCTCAAATGGACGCCAGCATATACAGTATTTATACAAAACAGCCCATAAAAAAAAGACTAAAAAGATTTCCCCTTTGGGTGTTGTTCTTAGGGTCTACCTGATGGGGAGTCCCACTTTTATTCCACGATGACAAAATTAATAAGAACGTTTTTTTGCTTTTCACTTTGCAACCGTTTGTCCATAAAATGTGCAGACAAAATCACTTTACTAGCTTTAAGTGCTGAGATTAGTTTTCTTTCAGCGAAACAGCAGACGTCTCCTTCCCTCTTAAAGTAACACCGTTACCTTGAGACAGCGGAAAGAGAAATTTCACACAATGGAAAGACAGCATTTTCCATCAGAGGTAAGAAGATTATTATTGTTGTTTACCATCTTTAAGGAAAATGACTCACACTTTCACACAATGAACTCCAATTGAACCAGAGCTTAAAACAGACAAGGTGGGCTGAATTAAGGATGTCAATTATCCCAGCTAAAAAGGTCTACTATTATCAACTATGAATATACACACACAGGGAAGAGGAAGAATCTCCAGGGGCAAACCTTCTACATTTAACTAGGTATGTAAATGTAGAACATGAAAGTAACATTTAGTAAACACAAACCCAATTAAAACTTGTTTTTGCAGGTGACTCCTGTTAGCTAGAGATGCCATCTTAACATTTGAGAATTAATACAATGAAATGTGGCAGATTTAAATTTCACAGCGTCTCAATTTTGATGAGTTTGTCTACTTCAAAGCAGGTAGTTATAAAGCATTAAATGTCAGGTCAGGTGCCCTGAGAAATTGGCATGAAAAGAAGAGCATACAAAGCCAAGTGCTCTGCAGGAGGAATTGTTTGAACATGACAGTAAAGTTATAAAAAACCATGAGGACTGTGAACATGTGTGTACATCTCTTCTGAAATCACAGAAGGTTCAGTAACCAGCAAAGGAGGCAACTACCCTGAGGCTCCCCAACTCCTTGAAGGCATCGTATTTTCTGTTCGGCAGTGTGAATCGATGACTTCACTCATTTTTAGCCTGAGGATTTTACCACAAGCAATATACTGCAGACTAACTATGTCAGCAGTAACAAAAAACACCTTGCTAGATGTATATCTGTTGGCCACGCTAACAACCATATCCAGTGTTATAGGTTAGCATACCAACAGGCTTTTGTAAGACATGGAACCCTAATCTGTTATTTATTATCATAATAAGATGTGGAGCCCAATACCATAACTTTATTGGATCATCCCAAACTCCAGTTGAATTTTTTTCAGATCCATATTATTTTTAAAAAAAATCTTTTTATGTTATATAGGATAAAAGCACACAAAAAGCTATTCCATCTCAGATGACGAATTAATCTGGAAGAAAGTCTTTCACAATTAGCCAACTTTAATTGCCAATTAGTTCTCAAACCAACAGTCAGGGTAAACAGTTTTGCCTTTTCTGTTTATTTGTGCTAATCAAAACAGCAGAACACAGCAGAGAACATTTCTGTAATTTACATTCATGACACCAACTGTAAAAAAAAAAAAAAATCAATTATATTTACTACACTCAGAATATTACGTAATAATAGTTGACAGAGGCCTTTGTGGATATCTGCGGTTCACTGATTGCCACTATTTGAATTTTCTTTTAACAACACCTACTGAAAACAAACATTAACTCATTATTTTGAGCCCTACTGTTCTCAGGTCAGCTCAATGTGGCGAGCCAGGAAGTGCAGGATATCCTGTCTAAAATATAGATGCAACAATCGATCACCCTATGACCGGTTTCAGCCGGTCAGTATCAAATATCCATTACTGTTTGGGATGCAATATATGAACCTCAGCATGATTCATGTCATGGGAAGAATGACACATCCATGCCATCCATGTAGACGGTCCTCGGTGTGAAATAAGGAGACATAAAGCTAAGAATAGCTCATATAGCGCTACACCATAAAACAGCTGGAGGCTCCTACTGGACGGCAGTCTGATTCATTTTCATTTGGCTTTTACTTGTACAAAAAACATTAAGTCTTGTACACTGAAACAATGTTAGAGTGTTAAATAAATTGCTATTTGTAATCATATAATTGATTTTCCAAACGAGACAGTGCAAAAAATGTGAGTAAAGAGCTGTCATGTAAGTAAGTAAAACTTTATTTATATAGCACCTTTCAAGATATAAAATCATAAAGTGCTTCACAAGAGCCAACAGTGCATGAAAACATGCCACATAAAAAGATTTGCTCCTAACTGGCTTTTAAAAGCAACCACAGAGTTCACTAGTCTCAACTCTAACAGGAGAGAGTCAGGAGGCCATCAATCAGGCAATGTCTCTTTTTTGGTTTCAGCTTAGAATGGGGCACCATCAGCAGGCCCTGGTCAGGGAGATATAGCTGCAGAAGCCCTCTGATATAGCCTTGTGCCTGTCTGTGAAGAGCTCTCCAAGTCAGTGAAAATATCTTAAATTGCACTCGGAAATAAACTTGAAGCCAGTGCAGTTGCATCGAGATCGGAGTCACATGGAAAAACTTAGAGGATTTTCTCCGAAGCCTGCGAGCAGCCTTTTCAACAACTTGCAGTCGTTCTAGGGAGGTTTTGCTGAGACGTGTGTATAGTGCCTTGCAATAATCCAATCGTGATGATCTATTGTTATTCTTGAATAAACAGAAAATCTAAATCTGCAGGTCAGACCTTTAAAACATCTAAATCTGCCAAGGCAATGGCAGTTGTTGCAAATGTAGATCAGACTAAACTATCAAACAGACATCTGATTATGACCAAAGGAAATTTACGCTATATCTAAAAAACCTCTTTTTTTAAAAATGCCCAAAACTTGGGATTAATATTGCATTGAGTTAAGAATTGTTGTGAAAAATGGAATGAGACAATGAATCTGGTAAAGAACAGAAGGTAATTTGGACGACACGTTAATGGAGAAATTTTTGTACCCCAACAAATCAGTAAGATAATTTCCAGTATCCAGTAGTGCAATATAAACAGAAAACACACTGGACTGATGCATTTTGCTTGAATGGAAGCACGCATTTTGCTCTCTGTACTTTTGAAGAATTAAAGTTGTAATAGAACCAGATTGCTTTTTTTCCCTTTAAATACACACACCACCTGCAGAGACAGCATTTTGTCCACTTTGTTCTTTAAAGTATGACTATGTAACAGAAGTAGAAACAAACTGAGTACAAAGGAAGCGAGATGCCATCTACCGAACCAGACAGCAGTAGAAGTCTGTTCTTTAAGAATAGTTCTAAATGATACATTGGAAAGCTAAGAAAGGTCAAATCTGTGACATCATCTCTTATGTTTCAGTAAGAAATTACAGCGTGGGTACACTGTTGTTTAAACCCTATGCTGCTTTGAAAGTGTTCAACTTCCACTTCTACTTGGAAAATTGTTAAGATGTCTCAGGTGGTCAGGTATTATGTAAACTTCTATTTAAGCAAGAAAAAAGTTACACTGATCAAATATCTCTTGTACAAAAATATGCCTTGCAACAACACACCACACAAACACACATTTGGCAAATGCATAGAATTATGTAAAGGTTGATCACATTTCAAAGGGAAAGAGAATGTCAAATAGATTTTATTTTAATATATTGAATAACAGTCTGCCTCTAAGTCACATCAACTTGCTTAAAATTTGTTCAAAAAGATCCTTTTTTTCAATTCTAAGTGATTTTCAAATTAATTTCATGTAAAGGGACCATCATAATTAGAGGACTTTTTTCCAAATGTACACGTTCTGGGAGTAAGCAAGAGAAATAAATCCTAAGTGCAAAGCCCATAATTTCCCAAGCTTTTTTTAAAAAAAAATGTAGGTACTTAAATAAGGAGGAAGTAGACCAAGAATAGCCTTGTAAATAAGAAAATGCATATAACTGCCATTTGTAGCCACTCCCACAGTTACATCCTACATTGACATAAAAATATGGCAGAGAGCAAGGGGAGGTCTGACACATTTGTCTCACTACTGTTGAAGACCGGTTGCAATGGCAGAGCTCATTCCACCATTCCAGTCAAATCCTGTCGGGAATGGTGCTTCCAGTACTTCCACCAGGCGAAGGAGACGAGTACCAGCAGGATGGACAGTAATGGGGTTGAGATGCTGCTCCGATTTAAGTTTGTGTTCTGAGGTCAAAATCGTGAGGCACAAGATGGGGACTGCACACCCAACCACCGCAGGCCCCTCAATACTGACACCTGGGAGCGATCAGTAGGGAATACTGTCATTTGGTGGATATTGAAGGTTGACCATGGGTTATCTTTTTATATTCAAATTTAGTTCAGAGGGGAAAATTACTTTTCTTTTACTCATTCTATGGATAAAATAAATGCCAAACTAGTTTTGAGTGATGCCTTTGTTTTTTGTACTTCATTGATTAAGAGAAAGAAAAGAAAGATACAGATTAAAATAAAAAAAACGATCGAACTTTGGTCAGAAATATATCTATTCCTGGTCCATATTGCCCTACATGTAGACAATGATAACCGACCATCATGAGCAGACAACAAGCAGTAAGAGCAGTAAGATTTTTAGCTCAGTGCTCCCTAATAGAGTGCATTGTGAGGAAGCATGCATGCAAACAAGGTCACCGTAATCCAGCACAGGCATGTCTGAGCCTCTGTTTGGCCTTGAATGAAAGACAAAATGTGATTTTGAAATAAAAACCTTATTTCAGCTCAAGTTTTAAATTAGTTGTTGGATTTGAGGCCTAAAAGATAAAGAAGGATCTTATACAATTCCAGAAACTTGTAATGAGGTTCAGACTTAATAGAGCCCCTGTTGACAGGGTACAATGTTAAACGCTGACAAACCAAAGATATATAGACACTGTTGTGTACACAACTGAAAATCCTTAACCTATCAAAAGATCCATCTTTGAAAAAAAATTAATCTAGATCGTCATCTTTTCTGCATGATAAGTTGTCATCTGCTCCATCAGGAGTTGAATTGGTGGGAGAATTTGAACACATTACTGGTCGACAGCTATGGTTTTGGCTGAGAACATCATGACTGCTCAGTTGCCAACTGCCATGCTTCAAGCTGTCTTTTAGCCTTCTCAATTGGATAATTAATGTTGCCATCAGAAATTACACTCGGCGATCATTTAAATTTGTATTGGACTTAAGTAAATCATAGCAGGAGACCTTTAAATCCACAACATCCAGTTTTACTGGAAACAGTAGGAGGCTTCTTTTTTACAACAGGAAGCAATGACCCGTGATTGTGGAGCTGCCACTCTCTGTAGGAAGTCTTGCACAATTTTCCTCCTTAGCCTTACCTCCTGGTGATTAGAGGAACATCTGCAAACACAAGCGGCCCTTTCTGCTTCTCTTTTCATATTTTACACAAGCAAACTCCAGGAGTCATTACCCAACATGAGCTCATCATTAGCACATTCATAATTCAGTGTAATGGATTATATAATTGCTCCATTAATCAAGAGAGCCACCGCAGCATACTTTCCTATAGATTAGTTTAATTATAGGAAATGCCTCTGTTTAAATAGACGCTCTGTTTGCATTAGCTGAATTTACAAGTCTCTATTTTGTAATGTGGGAACTTGCACGCAGGCTGAAATTTGAAATCAGCTAGTCAACATATAGCCTTGAGTTCTTAAAGCACACTCCCAGACAGCTCTTCAATAAAAATGTGTCATGGCAGGAAGAAAACAAGGAAAAAGTAGGCAAAGGGGCAAATGCCTTTCAGGAAAGCAGATGTCATTCTCGAATATCAAATATGTCATGTAACTTATCGGCATTTGCAGCCAGTGAATATTCCAGTTGCATTAGATATATGTATATATATATACACAGAAGCAGTTTTGATATAAATGCTGAAAGTGTCAAACTGATTAAGAAACATAGACATTGAGATACTTCTCATCTGATTCCAGCAGCTGGCATGACTTGTGAGGGCTTAATCCAATAGTCATCAGTAGTTTGTCAAGGAAAAGAGATGGAGGGCTCTCTCCATCCTCCTCACTATTGTTGGAAGCTCAGGGTGAAAGTACAGTCATTTAGTTTGAGTGACATTCAACAACCAACACTAAGAGATGCACATTATATTTTGGTTATGTCATCCTTATTAAAAGGTCAGTGACAGTCAGAGACCCCTATACATCCATAAGTGCACTTAGTGTTTACAACAAAGCCTGTTATTCTTGTCAAGAGGCATTATTACATAAGAGAAATGACTTTGGATATGCAGAAATGGCTGCATACCTATCAGTAATTTTCCTTGTCTGCTTCCTCCCCCAGACTGTACTTAAAACGATTATATTTCATACTTTCCTTGTTCTTGCTCTTACAGGGGGGAGTGGGTGAGCCTGAAAATTATTATGCAGCTTGTTCTCCTGCATATATACAATAGTCCAGAATAAGCCTCCAATCCAAATAGAAACCGAGTTATTGGTCCCTTAGACTGTACCTACACAAAACAAACAACTAAATGGTTTGTGGTTACTGTCAAGATGCTGGCAAAGCTTCACAAGGCTTAGAGCCCTCTGCCAATAACACAGCCTCAGCCAAACAGAAAGATGGAGAGAGACACACACAGAATAAAAGATGGCAAGAAATGTTTTTTCCATTGTGAGACATGCCTATGTAATGCTAGAAAAAGAAGAGGAGCTCACACATTCACCTCGCTGAAGTGACATTTAAATAAGCAGGAGCCATTTTCTTCCTCAATCCCTGCATCCCCCTCCTCCTTCTCCCGTTCCCTCTGTGCCACTGTAATTTGAAGCTGTCACAAACAAATCCTCCTCGTAGACCTTTCCAAATGTCAGGTTCTGTCAAGCAGGATGACGGCTTCCAACAAAATCAGGCCCTTGGAAACTTTTGTCAGGAGTTCAAGCACGCATGCATATTTATGGGCATTCACAAATTCACTCCTCGCACAGTAGCTGCAGTAGGAAAGAATCGGCTGAGTCACTGATCTGACAGTGATTTGACTCCACATTTTTGGAGGATCTCCCGGCATATGTATGCACACTCATTTTTCAGCACTGTTTTATCAGTCGGCGACTTTTTCCTGCAACGGAACAAAATCACCTTTTATTTCCTCTAAGACATGTTGCTGTGCCCTTAAATCAAAAGAGCTGCGCCACCAACAACATCTGGGATAGCACTGTTGATAGTGTTATTAAGATAAAGTTTCAATGTATCCAGCAGCCCTTGTGAAGACTTACTTCTTTTTTTCTAATCAAATGGAAAGAAAGATAAAGCTGAAGTAGTACCAACTGCAATTTTCTTCACAGATTTTGATTTATGAACTGAACTTTTTACACTCCCACATGTTTGCATGCATCCAAAGTTATTAGTAATATCCAGGTAAACTGAAATCTAATACCTACCAATCAACTTAAAACCATACAAGTAAATAACGTGATGATTTTAAAAAAAAACAACCTTGTTCCACAGCAGCCATACTGAAACGGATGCATTCGATTTTTTTCTTTCATTTACAAGTCATATAAAATCAGTCACAACAGATTACCTCAAATGCCATTTACTGCTATTTCAGGTTACTCATTCCTTATATTTTGCACTCCTATGCCTACTGATGTGCATGGTTATACAGTCACTGGGTTGTCCTGCAGGTTTAATCACCAACAACTACAATTCATTTTTGATACACTTGTTCCTGCTGTCATTGTTGTTATTCATGTCTTCCTCAGTTTTCCTTCTTATAAGTGCTTCTGATGATTTTCTGCTTCATTTTCTTACAGAGGCCATAAGATGTTTTCTTTTGAGTTTCTTTGCAGGTGTAGCAGCTGGTGGTCTTTTTAAAATTGGTAGTTTTTTTTTTTAAAGGTCCCATATTATGCAAAATTCCCTTTCTAAAGGTTTTGCAACAGTCATATGTGTCCCCAGGACAGTGTATGAGACTCAGGAGTTAGAAAATCCTGTAACCGCTCTCTCTCTTCCTTGCTCCAATTTTCAGCGAATGTGTGCTCAAACAGGTGTGCCTGAAATCTTTCCCACAAGTGACGTTGACAAGGGAAACAACCACTCCCTGCATAGTGGATGCAGCCATGGACCTGCCCCCCTAGCTAGCTGAGCCCGCCCTCTAAAATCTCCGAGCGTAGGCCATGTTTCTCCTCACAAACCCTCCAAAATGACGAAGCTAACAGCGAAACACGGCAGTTGCTCTATTAATGGCTGCATCAACGAGCACAAAAGTCTGTATATACTTCCTTCATCTGAGCCCCTGAAGACCCAGTGGATGGAGTTAATTTTTGATGGACATTTACCCGCAAGACTTCCCAAAGTTTTATGTGTGTGCCCAGCATCTTAAGGAGGCTTTGCCAAACAGCTGAAGTTGAAGCATGGATCGGTAGCAACTGTCCGTGATACATCTGTAAAGGTAGGAACAGCTAGTGATTTCGTTGCTTTACTGTGTAGTCCTGCTTAGCCTGATAGCCTGTAAACATGTTAGCACTGCAGCTAACGAAGCTCGGTCACTGCTGCTAACGTTTGTGTCCTTGAATGATGCAAGAGTCATTAATTACCGGAGACATTCTCCAGGACCGGGTTCTTGCTTGCGGTCCAACTCCGGTTCTCCGCGCTGCAGCGTTTGTTTACTCTCGACTAAACCTTTATGGGCTGTTTGACCGAGGAAGCACAAGCTGTCAATCACCCCGGGAACGGTGTATGGAGTGGAGAGATGGGCAGGGCCATCAGCTGCTCGGCTCCCTAAACAGCCCGCCCACTCAGAAGGAGCTATTCTCAGAAGAGGGAAAAAAAGTGGTTGACGGAGAAGCTACTGCCTTCAAAGTAAAGGCCAATTTAATCGAACTATGGCTCTGACAGTTCATTGAGATATCAAAAAATTGTTTCAGATTGGGAAGAAAGTGCATTATATGGAACCTTTAATGTTGTGGCATTGACTGTAAAGCTGCTGCCATTGTTTTCTATTTTTTTAAACTTTCTTCTTCTCCTCACTCAACTCCTGTTTTGTTCCATTTGTCAGGTCCAGGCACTCATACGTAATTCAGCCATAAACTGAATTTAAAAAAAAAAAGAAGATTACACTTATGTCCCTTGATAAAGCAAATTTCTCCAGTTCATCATGGCAGCCAGACCATCATTCTGCTTGCTATGATGCTTGACAGGATAAGGTTAAAATAATTAGTACAATTAATCACTTATTCATTTCGACTTATTGAGAATGATGGGAAGTGCAAAGGCCTAACAGCTTAGAGTTGAACTTACTACAAATTTTTTACAACGTTGATAAAGCCTTCGGGGGTCAAAAACATGTACAGTGCCGAGATTTCTGAACTAAAGTTTTCCTCCTTAAAGGTCCCATATTATGCACTTTATTCCCAATCTTAAACAATTCTCTGATATATCATTTAAATCTTGGCGCCC
>JBBBVU010000023.1:8413736-8424137 GCA_037177055.1 Atherinosoma microstoma | reverse complement strand
TTGGTCTGTTCGTGACTTAGAACATTGTAAGAGACTATTCCAAGGACTTATAAAAGTGATTTTTGCATAATATGTCCTCTTTAAACATCGACCAGACTTTGAACAAAAAAACCTGCATAGGTGAGAATCAATCCAGTAACCATGCATCCAAGTTCTCTACCATTTTAATATCCTCTGCCATAAGGAAAGTTAACAAGAAACCGTTAGCAGTGTGTGCAGTCTCAAGAGTCATTTTCCTGCCCTGAGTGTGAGGGAATGAGATGAAGGACAGCAAAAGAAGCTATTCAACTCTGTCTCCCTCTAGTTTGGTATGTACAAAGGGCACGCAGTATCAATAAGTCAACACACAGTTACAGCAGAAGTGGATCCAGACACCTCAGCCATGAAAAGAGATAGCTCTTATGGGCAAGTGCAAGATTAAATTAATTTTGCAGATGAACTGCTTGAGGGTTGAAGCGTATCCTGAGTTAAGACAGTGAGCATGGAGAAATTTGAATGTTAAAAAGACAGTTTGGCTGTCTGTGTGGAAGACGCCGAGCAGGTAGAGGCAGCAGGCCAGTACTGAGAGGTTTGAGAAGTTAAAAAGAGGAAGAGAAATAAGTCCTTCCTGTACCTTTTGAGGTTCAATAAGTGTGACTGCACATTGTGTCAACGTGTCCAGAAGGCCAGACTGGTTTGGGGTCATTTCCCCCCCACCTTCACATATTTCCTCTTCGATGCCTTGCATCAGGCACAGGATCTGAGCCTTTAATATGGCTGCCAGTGAGGCAACAGCCATTTAATAACAATGCAATAGTTCCTCACAGCAGTGGTCCAGTGTCGTTCGTACACCCTGCCGTGTGCAGATGGTACATTGTCTGTGATTTACGAAAACACTCTCCTTCCTAAGATGTTGTCTTTTTCTTTCTGTACAACACACACACACACACACACACTGCCCTTTTTGTCAGCAATATTTAACTCTCATCTCGGCCAAAACGGCACCCTTTCACTCTGCAGACCATACAGGGATATTTCGTAAGAGGTCAGCTGAGGTGGCCGCCTCCAGAGGTGATCCGAGAGCATGTCCGTGTTTATGTGTGTGTGTGTTTAGCAGTAAGCTTCTCGCATGTGCCTCAACCTCCTGCGGTGGGGGACATCTGGAGGAGGCGTTACCATGCACACAGAGAAAAGAAGAAGAGTTCAGGCCTGAAATATCATCCTCCAAGGACAAAACAGGCTGTTATTAACACAAAAAGGAGAAACCGGTGGTCAAGATGTACTCCTATCCATGCAGCTAATGCCGCTATAAGATAGTCACCTTGCCAAGTTAGCTTAAAACTCATCCTCTTCATCAGTGGCCCTGAGCGCAATTAGGACACGTTCTGATGAAAATGACCCATAATTCAGAGGAAGGAAAAAAGCTTCGGAACAAGCATTTCACAAGGTAGATGTTCATTATGAGCCAGCAGGGAAGAGCCTCCTCTTAATAGAGTGTCAGCTATAAACATACCTCATCATCAGAGAGCCTGCCATTTGATCTCACCTCTGGGGGTTCGGCAATGGGCATCTTCATTCATTTCTTCTTTGTTTCACTCTGTTTACTCAGTAATGGACTCTTCCCAGAGAGTTGTTAAAGGGGAACAAAGTGAAAGTGCCCGACACTCTGCTGAGGCGGTGATTAACGAGTGAATTAGAAAACAACTCCAGGTCACCTTCTTTTACATTGTGATGGATGATCTAATGTGAGAATCTGATAGCCTTTGTTATAGGTGAGCCGAAATCAGTGATGTGAATGTGTGCATTTACAGTGTGTACACATTTTTCCAAGACTCTTTCATCAATTTGCACTACATTTTAATTAAAAGTTAAAGGGAATACAGAGAGCATCAAAGTTGGATGCTTCATGGTTTTGATAATAAACATGATGAGCGCACATGCAACTGTGCCCACCACTGTCTGTAAAGCTGTAGCTAGTGCTGCCCTATTTTAGCTGCATATATGCCATCTCCTCTGTCATGGGCAGTTTTACAAGGCTGGGAACGAGGATTGCCATCTGTCCTACCTCTATGGGGTGCACAGAGGGACATTTTGCACAGTTTTGGCATGCCTGACTTCCCCTAATGCTGCACAAATGTTTAGACCCATTACATAAGCAGCGAGACCTTCACTGTGGTTGGACAGGGATGGAGATGGATATTTGTAGAAAAAGACGAGAAAAGGAAAAGGAGGAAGAGAGATAAAGTGTTGAAAAGCAGCTTCTGGTTCTTTTGATTTCTCGGACTAACCGCACTTTCAGGAAGACAATAGCACTACAGGGCTGCGTCGGTGTTGCTATAGATTACATGCAGGGGGAAGAAAATGTTTAAGGAAGTCAAGTTTGAAAGCAAAGTCTCCACATGAGGTGGTTTATAACACACTCGAGCGAAGACTTGTGGAAAGTTTTCACAGCTGCAATAAATTTAACTACCATCTAAAATTCTGGGTTACAAAACGCTCACGCCAATGTTGCAATGAGTGAGTGTGCATGGTCTGTATTTGCTGCGAGATGCTACTTTGCATGGCTATAAAAAGTGAAGCCACGTAAAAGTTTTTCCACCCAAGATTATCTGAAAAAATATATCATAAACTACCCAAAACATTTCAAATATGCAAGTAAACAAGCTGCAAAGATTCAAAATGACCACAGTTAAATGTCAATTTAGAAAACTAACTCAACTGGCCAAGCTGAACTGAGAGTGTAGTCTGAAAATAAAAGAGAGTTCAAGCTTTGAAAGACAAAAGGTGAAACAAAGCTCAATTAATTGTAGCTCCTGCTGGAAACCAGGGAGCTCTGTGCATGCACAGCTCCAATGCACAGGGCAGAAAGTGCACCGTAGCCAAATGAGAGATGTATGTTATTTTTACTGATGGGGGTCAAATGCATTCAGTGAATGTACTCGCAGAGTTTTAAAGTCATACAACAGGTGCCAAAACAAAATCAATATAGAGGACTGCTAATTTCACAAGAGGACAGCTTAAAAATTCTGAAATGACAAATGAAAGAACATTTTCCAAGCACATTTGTTTTTTCAACCAACATCCCCAACGATAATGCGGCCAAGAGCGACCAGTTAAGTCCTTTTTAAGTGAAGCTGCTTTCTACACCTGGATCTTTAAAAGACAGCAACGCACTTAAGGTAAAAGCTCTGCTGAACAATAGTGTAACATCATCATCACCTCCTGACTACCTACAGATTTTTTCTCCACCGCTGTGTCCACTTTTTGTTTGACTTATTCATGGTTCATATTAGCACAAATGCTTTAAAAATGGGTCCATGTGCATCCACCAGAAAGCTGACTATGTTTAGCTTCACTCTTCCACAAAGCAGAATCTTTATCCTCTATGATAGTGATACTCAATTTGGTCCTACAGGTTTGTTGAAGCAGGAAAAACGTTGACAACATGCTGGAATGCGGCCCTCGTAGGATCGAAATGAGTATCAGTGATCTATGACATCTGTCTTCCACAGCAGGGCAAACCACCGACACAAGGCAAGAGTCTTCCCATCAGATTTTTTCTCATATTTCTGGGACTTCCTTCGAGTGGGATCAACTTGTAGATACAGAACAGTTTCAGAACCATGAAGAGACCCTTAAAGGTATTTCACAGAGTGTTCTTGCCTGGTCCTCGGGGACCATTGCCCTGCATGTTTTAGAGGTTTCAATACTTTAACACACCTGACTCAAATGAATTCATCAACAGGCTTCCAAAGAACTTGACAAGCAGTTCAATTAATCTGAATCAGGTGTGCTGGAGTTAGACAGAACTAAAACCTGCAGGGCATGGGTCCCCGAGGACCAGGATTGAGAAACACCATGCCATTGCCAGTTCCTGAACCAAAGTTTGAACTGGCCAGTGAGTTCAAACATAAAGAAAATTGATTTGGAACCTGAAAATTCGGTTCTTAACTGGAACCAAAAACTAATGGCTCTTCTTTGCGAACAATGACTTAATCTGTGGGCAAAGGCTGGGTTTACCTAAACACCAGACCACTGTATTACTTGTGTTTCAATAAAGTTTAATGAAAAAAGAAAAAGAAATGGCAGAACAAATAATCAATAAGCTTAAGAAAGTGAAGAGGGTATCCCACAAGAGTAAAAAAAAGACTTGAACAAAAGCGGAGCTAAACATGATGTTACGTGTCCAACTTTCAAGCTGCTGGACAGCCAAATGGGTCATCCACCAGCCAACCAGGTAACAGACGTGCAGAATTCAGCCACTTGTATGTTGCTATGTTGTGATGTGACCTGGCAATCAGTTTAAATTCTAGGTAGGTTAGATTTATATAAGCTTGAATGGACATCTAAATATCTCAAGAAATTCACTCAGTCATCTGCATATATTGTTCATTTTGGGAAACAGTAGATTACAATCGAGCCTGATGACTTAACCATCAACTGACTTGCTGCTGGCATCACAGTTAGGTTAAGATTTTAACCTTCCCATTAGTTGGTCATGATTTCTTTTCTTTTTTTTTGTTATTCATTTATAAAGCTTATTTTTAAAGAAAAAAAAAACAGAACAGCTGGTAAACAGCATCCTCTAACTCCCCAGAGTTCAAGCATAAACATCAATCAATGCCAAAATGGTGGTATATATATATATATAATATTGGATTTGCTGCTGAAACAAACTCTCTTTTGGATTAAATGATGGACATAACTTCATCTACCTGTCAGTTCTTTAAACCCGGTTTTCTATCCATTTCCAATGTGCCAATTTACTCCCGATTATCGGAACTGGAAAAAGTTTTAGTGAAATCTTGAACTGAAAATGTGCAGTAGGCATCCTTCCACTCACACACTAAACCTAAGCAGCTGTTATTTTTAAGACTTTCACAGCACTTCAATCACAAAAAGGTTTGCTATAAGCGATGGGCAGAAAAGCTACCAGCATCACCCACTTCCTCCTTTATAAAAACCTCCATCCCACCCACTCACTAGCTGCAGAAACTTTAATCACTGATTGTATCAGTTCTTCGTATTGCATACATAATGCGAGGTGGAAATGTATCTTTACTGGGGCTGTATGAAATGCGTACATATCTGCGGCGGCATCTATATTGCAAAAAAATGTGTTACCAAAATGAGCAACAGTTTCATTACCTGGCCCAATGTACAGACACACAATAATAAGCTGCAGGTGGCATGTAGCAGAACTAAGTATGACCAGGCTGCTTAGACTGACTAAGCAGCAGCAAGGGATCTGTTTCCATGGTGGTCTTCCTCTGGTCCTGATAGCCTGCCTTACAATTAGTGGTGCACTGTGATTTTCCTGGAACCACCTCCCCATCTTGTGCTTGACTTGTTTTACGCATTTAAAGGGTATTCATGACTCAGTTTGTGCTTGCTTGCAAGAAAAAGCAGATTTTCTCTCCATAACCTCTGAATTTGTATTCAGTAATGAATGATGGGGAATTTGTAAGCATGCATCGTCTCCCATAATTCTGTTAAGTAGCCCTATAAACACTTATAAATGCAGGAGATCGCTACAGCAGCCCCCCCCTCTGCTTTCAGCTCTCATCAGGCTCGCACATCTCCAAAGAAACCAAGGGCAGAAGAGGAGGAGATATTGCAAATCACATTATGGGACATGAAATTAATCCACCCTCCCCAAACATTTGGCCTTCACACAGTTTAACCTTGAAACAGCTTTTTACTCCCTTAGATGAGGACTTCATAAAACCCTCCCTCCTTCACATCCAAAAGAGCAAGTTTGACATTACAACAATGGCTCCGCCGAGGTAATTATTCAATAGGATCCTTCACCGGGCTGATGATATGTTGTAATTTCATTTCACTTATGTCTGTTTCATAATGTAATACACAATTGAGCAGGGGCACTTTACATCCCAAAAGACCACTTCCTCCTTAAGATAATAAAATCCTTTTGTGCTTGCCTTTGAGAAATCCTTGGTGGATTATGGTGAGTGCAAATTCGGAGGCACATCAATTAATATGCATTAAATGGAAGTGTATTAAGTTGTAAGAAAATAATTAATAACTAATAGTTGTGCCGCCGCTTTACCAGGCTGCATCGTGCCTTAACGCTAACAAGACTGTCTTCGAAATGGCCAACAGGGGCCAACAGAAGCGTTACTTGACCTTTACACAACTGAGAGACTATGTACTTCCACTTTATTACACTGCCACCTCACTCTCCCCTGATACTAATGTAGAGTCGTGCAAGGTAAAAAAAAAAGCAGAGTGGCTGTTACATTCAGTCCAATAACAGAAGAAGAATCCTATCTGCTTGCCAGATAACCATGAGATTCAGCTCTCGGGGCTTCAGCCAGAATAAAATACATCTGTTTGTGTTAGAGAATACTGTAGATCTCTTATACGAGCCCTATCGCTGGATCTTAGCCCTTTGTATAGTACAGAGAAAAGCTCTGGCACAGGGTCCCACTTTCTCCTTTACAATGAAAAAGACATTCATGGTTCTAATTATCCTTTACTCCCATGTAGTTTCGGAGAACACAATCGCTGCTGCTGTCAATGAAATTATAGCGATGGGGGAGTAAGCAATGACAGCAGGAAAAAAAAAAAACCTCATAGTTCCACACTCCCATCTTTCACACACAAACACACACACACACAAATGAAGACGAAGAATGCTGCAAGAGAGAAGAGAGGCAAAGAATGGGGATAACAGGTAGAGAGTATTTCTGAGATATCTTTTCAATACACCATTAATAAAAAAGGTAAGAGGAGCTGGGACTATGAGGGAGAGAAGAGAGGAGAGTGAGAGTGATGACACTTGAAATTGCTCAGAGAAGTGAAGATGCTAAGTAGTTTTCCCACTGTTTTAAAGTTCCCCCGCTTTGACTGAGTGCAATCCAGGGCAAGGCTTACGGACTTGATCGATTCTCAGTTCTACCCCTGTGTTTTTTCAGTTGTTTTATTTATTTATTATTATCATTCCAAAAAAAGTACCCCGGCTTTCAGCTAAATCAATCTTGCCTTTAGTTGGAGATAATGAGCACGTTCATCGGGCTTCAAATGAACACCACTGCTCCCGGGCTCCTCTGCTCAACACAGTCACATCACACAGGCACTTTGGATGAAGGCACAAAGGAGAGGAGAAAATCTTAGCCTTCAGAGACCAATTAAAAACACATATTAAATTGACCTAAAAGAAGCGCGGTAACACATTCATTTACAGCACTGCCCCGTCCCTGAAGCTTCACCTCCTTTTAGATTCATCGCAACTGTTTTCAACTGACAAACAAACTACCTTAACGGGGCTGGAAAGCATCTCTCTCATCTCCACAGGATTGAAGTCTACATCGAGAGGCAGCGAGCACATACAGATGTACTAATTTTCCCACAGTGTGCGTTCAAGCTCACTCAAAGGACATGGGGGCAGGATTTACCAGCTCAGTGGGGCAGTATGCATACATTACACGATCCTTTTTAAAGACTATAGTGAATATTAGATCATTACTATTTCTGCTGCAAGAAAGATTTGCTACAAAGAAAATAACTTCACAGAAGTTTTCTTTCTCTTTGCACTTATTATGCTGGAAATATTGGACTGAAAGCCTTCGATGCAGTGGACGGATTTGATGCCAGAAAAATGCTCCAAAGAGCGGTCCAAACCCAAAAAAACTATTCCATCTCTGATTTTTGAGGTTTCAATTTCAGTCTAATTAAGCACTAAATGCGCTCAAGAAAAAAAAGTGGGAATGAGAAGTTCAGGCAGCTCTTCAACTAGCACAGCCCCAGTCAGAATGATATCCACGACATATTTAGTTCCACAGCCCGGCGGGTATGCAGTGACTCTGAAACATGCTCCGTCTCGCTTCCACAGCACTCGTAGGGAAGCCGCCCTCATAAATCCCCCCTCTAATGGTCGCTGGAGAGGGAACTTTTTAACATAGAACTTAGCAGCCACTGTTATTCACCCGCAGAGCGAGAGTCTCGGGATGATGGATGGTAATAAATATTGCACGGGGCTAACAGAGGTCCCCTCAGAGACGTTCAATTGCCTTGAGTGATAGGGTGCTGCTCGGCAACACAGGAGAGGATGGCAGAGGGCAGACTCTTCGCTGGGTCGACTCAGCGAGTCTGTTCAATTTCCTCTGTGGAAACATGATGGTCCTTGCTCTGAGTGGCAACACTGATTCGTAATGTGCAAACAAAAAGGAAAAAAAGTGTTTTTTATATCAACTTATATATGGCAGGTTTATTGGTTATGAATGAGGAACTGATCCTCCAATGGGGAAAAGAACAATCTGTGTGACCTGTAATAAATGTGAATGTACCTGGCATGTGAGGGAAAAGAATACCGCCCAGTGTTCTGACCACTTCCCTGCTGCGAGTGTGACTGGAGCTGTTAAATTGAGCTTTCTGACAAGAGAGCTCTGTCAAACCCACCACTTCCTTGTCAATGGCTCACAACGGAGCAGATGTCCAGGCTGCACACATCTGTAGTGGCCCTATAGTCCTTCAGGCACACACACACACCCCCCTCCCCTTCCTGGTCTAATACAGACACATGGGTGCTCATAATAGAGACAAAGAGCTGCGCTACCAAGGTCATCTCTTATTTAGCATGCAGACACCAAATAATTTGCATTGATGATGTCAAGATTAAATTTGACGTGACCTGCCGGGGAGGTTGGAAAATCGAACATTTTGGTGTAACTCTAGTTCCTCCAGTCACTGAACATGACTCCTGTTGTTATTTTTTAGAGTCAGCGCTATATTAATTGGTCTATAATATGTAAGAGTACTCACTAGAGTGTGTAATTAACAAGTTAACACAAGGCAATTAGCAGCTCATTCATAGACTGGCTGCTAACAGAAGATGTGGTTTCCTTACCAGTTTTTTGGAGTTTACACTGCAAGCGCTGTGACACTAAATCAACACTGGCATTAACAGCTCTGTAACTCAAAAACTGGAGCAGAAAGATTTGTTCCAAGTGTTTCCCAAAATCCTGGACACTCCAGAAGTTTGTGCTAGGGGAGAATCCGATAAAACAAGAGGATGTCAAGCTCAGTTTCATTGCACTTTTCATTCCCTTAACAACTTTCCTGTTCATGAGCCTCTATCACCTGACTTTACTCAGCAAACTGAACATCACTACATGCACACTTAAGCACAAATTTCTTACAAGTATGATTCCTTGGGGGGCATCGCATGCAGGTGTTTGAACTATTCCATCATTTGTTGATTCTTGATGTGCAAATAAAAATAAAAAAATAAAAAGTTTAAAGAGGTGATGACGTGTTGCAGTTTCCTCAAAGCTCCAATATAGAGTTTTAAAATTGTGCAACAGTGTGTAGATGTGAAAGGTCAGCGACATCTGATGCAGACTGGACTGAAGATGTTTACTTTTTCTTTTTTCTTCTTCTTCTTCTTTTTTGCTAAGACGCACAGGCTAAGCAGCAGTAGGATTACACAAGATGACGTCTTCCCCTACACTACTTTACCCACAAAAACTCACTCATTCGGATCAAGCATGCGATATCAGAGGATTTAGGAGCAAGTATAGTCTCGCTGCAAAAGCTGAACTCCACAACCGCTCAACACACACACACACACATACACTCCAGCTACTAATACACTTCCTATTTTCTTTTAACCGACACACACACACTTCGTATGAGGTCTGCAAATACAATCTAGCCCCCGCGTCTTAGCTTTAAAACCCATTTCCGTGCAAATATGAAGGACGTAACGCGGGCACAGGAGGGTTTTTTTTAAAACTAAACCGCAGGCTATTCGTGCCCGTGTTTGACAGGGCAGCTTTATAGTGGTCAGAAACATTTGTGGATGTTACAACCCACCCGTCCATTCCCCATCTTCATGGCGCAGTAAGGTGGACGGACACACATGGTCAGAGCCGTATGCGGACCTGAAACCCGACAGCAGCTGGTCCAAAAACAACTCTCGTTTTAAAGCCCAAACTGGATCAAAAAACGAGTAAATGCGTCTTACAGCGCTGCACCGTAGTCTTCTTACCTGGATGAACGATGTGTAATCTTAAGTTGAGAAGCCGACTTTTTTTTTTTTTTTTTTTTTTTTTTTTTTAGGCACTCGTCGGCGGCAGCATCATCCGCTTCAGGACAAATGTTTCATGCGAAGATTTTTTTGGAGTAAATCTGATTCCACCTTGTTAATCCTCCGTGTGGCTTCTTTTCATCAGGCGGGAAGAAATGAGCTGATAGCAGAGGAGGAGAAGAATAACAGGGAACAGGCTGCGATGTGTTAAAAAAAAAAAACGAGTCCTTGTTTATTAAAATACGGCGGAGCATAAACGCAGAGTAGGTGTCTAACTGTTTCACCGCTTTATTTTTTTTTGTGTGGGGGGGGGGGGGGGGGGGGGGGGGGGGGGGGGGGGGGGGGGGGGGGGGGGGGGGGGGGGGGGGGGG
>JBBBVU010000023.1:8397383-8413636 GCA_037177055.1 Atherinosoma microstoma | reverse complement strand
GACCTCCTTTTTTGTGAAAAGACGGGGGGGAAGAAAAGCCGAGGGGGTGTTTAACTGTTTTACCTTTTTGTTTTTTTTTTTTTCCCCCCCCCCCCCCCCCTCTCTCTCTCTCTCTCTCTCTCTCTCTCTTTCTCGCTCCCTGTCTCTCTTTGCCTGTAGTCTGTCTAACTCTCTTTTTTTTATCAAGGCGGGGTCTTGGGTCGTTTAAACCAATGACATAAACCAAGACGAAGAAGAATCCCCCCCCCCCCCCCTCCCTCCCTCCTCCTCCTCCTCCTCCTCCTCCACATCACACAAAAACATCACCTTCTGCTCACATGTTTGGAGCAAATGATGAGGTCAAATAAGATGTTTTGGGTTCTTCTTCCTCAGTGATGATCATATCTTTGATTTGAAGTTTTTAGCAACTGAAATGAATCAATAACTAACTAATTCGGCTTTGAAGATAGAAGTCTGTAGAACATTTAGAGTAACTAGACATTACCTTTATTTACACAGGCAAATTTTTTTCTTAACTCTTGCTGAAATCATGCTGGCTAGAGATTAAAAACCTCAATCTTTGATACTATTCTGTTCATACTTCCCTCAAAGAATTTAATTACACTGAAACTTTTGTTAACATGTGAAAAGTTGACGATTGACCCGGGGAAAATATAACAAGAAAAGAAGAATCATTTTTGTTTTCTCAAAATTACATGGGCGGGGCCAGAGGGGTAGAAGTTCAGGTCTGACTGCCCAGGTCCCATCCCAAGATGCACAAGTAAACGCAGCATCTAATGTATAATCTATATGGTGTCCTACATCAACACCATGTAGGTGATCATAATGTAGCATGTATTCAGTCCCATCTTTCCAATTGCCAACATAATATATTTCTCTGTCCAAATAGTTTACATTTTATGAAAAGAATGTAGAATTCATGAAAGACACCAGATGTGATGACGTTGCAAATTTAAACAACCAAAAATGCTGAAGAAACACTGATAAAACTTGCAAGTTTTCCTTTTTTTAATGAAGCATAAGGATTTGTGCAGCAGTGATTGAGGGCATTCATGTCAGGAATATATGATGAGTTCTTTTCCAAAATGCTATAAATCCATTCTTAACAGTTTTCGGGAAAATGACATTTTCTACTTACCCTACATTGGTTTGCATGAGAAACTGGATTTTCCACTTCATACAAGGAAATATAGCGATTTGGCATGAAACGTTGATAGAGCAGTGAGTAGGTTCACTGCACAGCAAATTGGCATGACTTTTTTTTTTGTGGCTTTTACAGCGTTTTGGAAAATAACTCTTTATATTCATATATATATATACACACATACATACAAAATTTGCTTTACTTTTGACATCAGTTGACCACTTTAGTTATAATAATAACTTAATTGTTTTCTAAAATCAAGATTCCTTTTAAAAAATTGTCTCATTCACATGCACCACCCTTCCTCTGTTCTGTGCCCCTTCAGCTCCACCTCCCCAACAGAGATTCTATAGACCCTCCCCTGCAACTTTATCAATAAAATTCAATTCATTTTGTAGAACACTCTTCTCAGAATTATTTTAAATGGAAAAAAAACCCATTTAATTATAAATGGTTAAGTAGTTGTAATAATTAGCAGTCATGTGTAATATTGGTCATTTAAGAGTAGCCTAATGGGGCTGTTGCTATTGATAGGAATGACATTCTGTTCTGTTCATTGCTGCAGCTGACCTGAAGGAGCCTCTCTCTGAACACACTCCATTGTTTTCTACACATGTACCATTCCTCTCTTCACAATCAGAATTCTTACACAAAGAAGCTTGTGTATAAAAGTCCGAAACCATGACAGGTGGAAGGTATTCTTCTGCACTGATTAATCCTGAACTGGGCATTCTCAAAAAAAAGGTTTGGGTTAATCTTTATTTCTTCCATAGTCCCTACCTAAAAAGTTGTATCTGTCACAGACCAGATTTGTTTTGCTGTTGGCATATTTCTACCTTGCATCAGTTCACACCCACATGTTTCAATTATGCACAGAAAAACATGCAACCAGAGAGAAAGAATCAAACTATGGAGTATGGTTACATACTTAAGTTGGATTGAATCAGCCTGATCTGACAGAGAAACTTACATGAGGCATTTTTAGTCTGGTTGGGCTATAAATCTGCCTAGAAAGGGTCCTACTATTCTGTCTTTCAATTAAATTTTTTTGATACGAAAAGTGGGTCAAACTGCTTTATGTAATGTTTAAAAGTGGACATCAATGTTCCATGCTTAAACAACATTTATTAATTTCCCACAAAAAGGAAGAAAATTGTTGGAAAGACTGATTAGTCACCTTTACAATGAAACATAACTTATAAAGATCATGCGTCTGTGGAATGAGCAACCCAGTTAAACATGTGGGTTGTATCCCCCCAAAAAAACATGCTGCCAGATGTGTGCCAGTCAAAGATGCATGACTGGCACCAATCTGATACACAGACATATCAGGATGAGATTTTGGAGATTGTGGCAAAATCTCATCCTGATATGTCTGTGTATCAGGATGAGATGATGAGATTTTGGAGATTGTGGCAATCCCATATCTCCACAATGTGGGACGTAACTCCATCCTCCAGAATGACAAGGCTCTTCTCCACAGAGCCAGGATCTTCAGAGTACCTCCAGAATTTGGGAGTGGAGACAATAGAATGAAGGAAAATGTGACCAGACGGGTGACAAGCATGAAGAGGAGGTGCCAAGCGGTTGTGGCTGCGTATGGATTCTGCATATACTACAGAGGTTACTGACAATGTAAAATGGATACAGTGTAAAAAAGGCAAATGTGTTTGTTTGTATTTGACCTTATTTTTGTGTTAGAGTGCAATCCACCAAGCAACTTAGAGCAAAAGTGAATACAAAAGGAAAATATTTCAGGGGATTTTGACACATTTTGGGGCACTACCCACACATTTAGCTGTGCTGCTCTTCCTACAGAATCATGATCCTTGCAAGTGGTCAAATCTGGTTTTCCAATGATGCATAATACAACACCATTTTTTGGTGTTGCTATTGGGGAAAAATAATTAATCACAAATTTCCTTAATTTTTGTGCAAAGCTTACTTCAATTCCTTTTAGCTTCATAAAGCTTTTTAGTGTCTTCCTTATGTTTTTTCCAACTTTAGAGAACAGTTCAACTTGGCTGAACTAGTTAAACCATCAAAACGACACAAGACAAAAATATTTTAACATGCAGAGGCATAAGAATTGCGAATTTCTTTCTTGACCTCCACATACCTTTCATATAGTAATGTTTCCACTCTAAGCAAGAGAAGGAGATTTCTGATTACACATAAAATACTCAGTGCATGACAATTCTACAAAATCTGTACCACAATGAGTCTCTACCAACTGTTTACAGGGAAAAAAATCTGTATTTAGAGGCTTGAGGGTGTGATGCAGAACCCTGTTTGGATGTCTTTGCTTAATCCCGCTGGATTTCTTACATTACAGGCCTGCTCCCACAACACAGGTCCCACGGGCCCAATCCCAATTCCAGAGCAGCTGTGTCTAGTGTGACACATTCATTTTTTCCTTTTATCATGTTTCATTCTAGTTGATTTTATTTGCTATTTGTTTTGGCATTGTTTGAATAAATTTATACATTAAAAATGACTAGGGTGGGATTAGGAAAACATCATAGTTTACCTTTAAGTAGATCCCTTCAAAACCTCTAACACTGTAATCATTTTTGTGACCATAAAGACAAATCAGATGGACTTAATATCATCCCAGATGGTGCTTGGATGCAGAACAGCATCAGAAATATTGACTTATTTTGTTCTAAAGGTGTATTTTGTAACTTAGACAATTACCAATCTCAAGTCAAGTTGAATTTACTTTCATTTCAACATGCCTGCATTATGTATTGGAGAGTTTGAAGTAATGGAGACAATTTCCATTTCCATGTGGCTTTTTTCCATCAGGTTAGCTCTGCAGCACACTTTTTTGTCTCCTGTATTTCGGACAGCAGTCAGCTGATCCTGCCTGTGTTCAGGGGGTACAGCCTGCAGTGAAGAGGAAAGAAGAGAAAAGTGTCTGGTATGGAAAGCAAGCAAAGTCAAGCTGCACTATTGTCTGGAAAAAAGAAAAAAAGGGTCTCTGCCTGCAAGCTGCAGTCACTTGATCATTTTTGAAAAAATATATATTTTCAGTTCGATCTCACTGCTATCATCAACACTGTTTTTGTTCTGATGAAGTTGCTATACACTACCCACCTCTCACCAAATGGAAAACACACAAATTTAACAATTCCCTGCTGAACTGAATTTATAAAAAAATATATATATATATATATTTTTAAAGAAGTAATGAATGTTTACTCACATCACTCTCATTAATGATTTAAATGAATTATGCTGGGGAGGCACCTGAAAGCTTCTTTACAATTACCCACTTCTGTGGGCAACTAAAATGCACCATTTCCCAGATAGCGGTCACTTCTGGGTGGATTTTGGCTTTCAGCTGTGTGGGCTGAGAGCCAGCCAGATTATCTGTGTGTGTGGTCCCAATTTGGACCAGATTTAATATTTGGGTGAACTGACCCAGACTTCAGCCTATCCAGATGACAAAAAACCTAAATACGTCCAATAAGCGAAAACTATTAGAAAACAAGCTTCAAGTTTTAAAGAGTAATATCCGGAAAATCTAATCAAATAAATCCAAATCTTTCTGCATTTTTTTTTCTCGTACACAATTCAATAGATGTACAATGTAACCATACAGAATTATTAATATGTCTGTGGTGCTCGAGTCTGCAGTGAATCTATCATTTATGTGTAGTTTTAACACACTTCATAGAAGTTATAGAAGCCTGTACAAGCCTGTAATATTTGTTTTACATCATTAAAATTTAAAATATAATTAATGGTTCGCTTTTGCATTGATCACTACAGGATGCTGCAAATGGAAAACCCATAAAGTACTGCAGTGCTGCAAGGGAGAAAGAAGTAAAACCATGTTGTTATAAGTAGAAATACAACTTACTTTATCTTTTCTTGGTTCAGGGAGCTTTTTCCATAGAATAGCAATTGTACAAATTTCAACAACCCAATATTGATTATTGTTGGAGCTTCCTTGATTTTTCTATGATGATTATTTTCCAAGCAGTACTGTGGCATCTGTGAAGACAGACCGCCTAGTTTAGTAAATATAGCATGACTGTGTCTATGTTGGACCCATGCTTGATTAATTCGACAAGTCTATGTAACAAAGCCCATAGCTTCAGCGCTTTGTGGATGCATAAAGTCACAGATAATATCACATGATTAATTTCTACTCTCCTGTTTTGGAGCTTGTTGCACAAAGGACAAGCACTGAGTCACATGACCATGTTAATCCATAAAGGGTTTGCCTATGGGGAACATATTTGAAAGTGTGACCCTGTCACAGACTGAGGCCACCACAGTGGATTTCTACATTTCATTTTTAAGCTTATTTCTGCACTTGATGTAATCACTCTGTGTTGAGGCAGTAAATTGTTGGGCGCATTAGTTAAAGAGGTGTGTTCATTTGTATACAATACATTGCATTTTCCACATTTACCTTCTTTATTCCTGGGGTCTGTATGCTCTTGTATTGATTTGATCATCAGAGATGTTTCTCTTCTTTTCTGATTGCTGGCTATAAGTGGGTGGTCGGTGGGGTAAAGTACAAACAGACAAACACTCAAAGGGATAAGCAGAGAATGACATGGGGGAAATAAAAAAGCTGTCCCTCACCAGGTCTTAGATACAACTTTAGATGAACAACAACACATGAAATATTACATCACGGCATTATTTATTTAACAATAACTAAGATAAAAACATAGGAGCAGTGTTTTAATAATTCAACACAACCCATGATTCCAGTTGCTTGTGCCACAACCATAGCAGCATTAGTTTGAAAAAGTGTTTTCTGTGTGATGTAATCAATTTTACGTCATTATGGAGGAATGCTGCCTCAGTTGTTTGAGATTTGAGTTCGTTCATTTAGATAGAGCTCTGTTTTAAGTCCCACCACCGCATTTCAATTGAGTTGAGGTTCTGGATTTTTTTCTGGTGCCCAGGTCCTGGGGCTGTAAAACAAGCCTAAATCATCACCGTTCACCTTGTTTGGATAACAAGGTTAGTTTAATTAGATGGATAATAATGTTGTGTAATATGTGATGGGTTGTTGTTAATCTGAGGTTACGCTGACCAAATTCTAAGACTTGGTAAGGGCTTTAAAACTTAGAAATTGAACAGGGTGTACTTTCTTTTTCTAAACAATATATGAGGGCAACAACATTTAGAGATCCCTAGATCTCCAGCGTCTTCTATTCACTGCATATTGGCCCACATGTTAAGAAACACAACACACTAATGCAATCTATGTGAAGAAAAAAGCAGAGATCTCTCCAGCTCCCACTGCTCTGATAGACTTTGAGAAAATTCTGTTTTCCCATTTCAGATCTGGAATGGAATCAAAGCCAGCAGAAGCCTGTCATTGCATTTATTTATCATTTCAACTCATGAACAACCAGTTTTACCAGTTTTACTTTAACATAAGTAAGATTAGTCAAAAGCATTGAGATTAGAAATTTACTTTTGAACAACCAGCAAATTTGAAAACACCCTTTTAAAGAAAAAAATCATGCTCAAACCACAGCTCTTAGTTCATGTAAATCCACTGCTGCATCAACATAAAACATCTCTTTGGAGATTGAGGAGTTGAAGGGATTTATGCCAACCTGTTAAAAGTAAAATGTTTGGGGTAGCTTTAGTGCTGTATCAGTCCGTTTCATGTTGACTCCTATAACCTCGGTCTCTATACACACAAATTTCACTGTCAGTGCTCACAGTGAGTCTCTGTGGAGAGCTAAATAACATAGCACCCACACAGTGGTCTCTAGAGATGCACATCTGTCAATCTACTGATGAATCATTGAAGACACAACTAACCCACAAAGGTTTGTGCATTGGCTGGAATTATTGATCACTCCAACGTGCAATGAGAATGTTGGGTTACAATCATTTTATATTTTTGTGCATATTTGACAGATAGACTAGTTAAACTGTCTATTTGCATGTTCCCTTCTTATACATAAATTCCATTTCTTTAGTTAGTCTTTAGTCTTTCCCCACCTTTTCCCCCATCATTTTGGCAAAATAAGTATCCCTTAAAAAATATGCTCAACCACAATTTTGATATACCATTCAATGGAAAGATTCAGCAACAACATACTACATATAATATAAAATGACACATAATGATAATTAAACAATTAATTTCTTTATAAAAACCCCAACTTAGTCCTCTACTGCATGTCCCTGGGAGTTTCATCTCACCTGTTCAGAGGCTGAAACAAGTCCAACATGCATGAAGGCTCCAACACATACACACCAGTCACACCAGTTGTCTGGTTTTAAAATTTTTTTTTTTTTTTTTTTTTTAATGAGAAGGCAGGGCTTCACTTTGCAGGAATTAATAGGGGCTGAATGGCTCAGACCGTTAATGAGACTGCTTCAGCTTGTGAGACTGGATGGACACCATGAACGAACAGCAGAGAAAAGCCCCCCAGGAAGCAAAGCTGAATCAATTCTTCTAATGATGTTTGTAATTTAGGAGCCTTTAATGACATGCACTGTGAACTGGAAGATTGTGTGTGAGATGCCTCTCAGAGACAAGTGTTACAATAAATGCCTCTGAGCTCAAACAAAAAAACAAAAAAACAAAATCCTGGAGGTACGGAGTTTTATGTTTTGGGGTTTAACAGAGCCCCACAAGTTTAGTTTATATCACAGATTTTTTCTTTGTCTTTCTTTCTTTTTCTTTTTAGTTTCCGGATTTGTGAAGTCATAGTGTTTCTATGAAAAAAATAAAAACTGCAGCAAACCCGCATGTTTCTAAATGCTGAAAATACATATCATAGATGTGTCAAACTCCTATTTTATGTGCTTCTATTTCCAAAAAGTTTATTTATTTATTTTAGTTTCTATCCTTTATTTAGAATAACATGCTGTTATCAGTGCGAATGTTGATTTGTGCATGCGTGTGTGTGAGTAAACCCCCCTAAAGTCTGCAAGTTAGCCACAGCTCGAAGTCATACACATTGCAATAGTTGCATTTTCTAAATGTAAGATTGTTTTTGTGCTTTGTCCCTGTGACATGCTGTTTCGTTGTTGTTGTCTTTAAATAGTCCATGGTTTACTAATGCTATGACTTCTTTAACGTTTGAACATCTGTTTATAACGGGAAATAACTTCTTAGTGAACTATAAAAAAATCGTTGCCTGTAAGAGCTTCAGACCATACGCTGTAAAAATAGATGTATCAGACTGTCAGACTAAACTTTCCACTTGCTTTAGATTTTACATTGCAAGCAGTATTGTAACAAACACACGTAAGGGTGTTTATTGATTTAGTATAAAACAGCTTTTTTACCCTGCAACAACACATTTGCCCTCACCGACCAGCTTGCTATCCAAGTGAGGCACTGGAGGAAATGCATACAAGCGAGTAAATGTCAGGTGTTCAACGTCATGTGACTTCCAGCTATTTGGCACAGTCAGCTATAGTATGTTTCTTCCAGAGGCTCATAAAAGGCCATCACCAACAAGATAGCAAGATTTATATGCAAAAATACTGTAAGTGGTTCATTGGTAATGTTTCAGAAGAGGGGTTTCAGGAACTTATGATAGATCTGGAGCTGGCACAATAACAGATTTCCAAACTACACCACAATATCAACACACATACAGCTTTACAACACACTAGAAAATATTAAGATGATCCTAAAGGATGAAACATCCAGATAAATGGGCTAAATATAACATGTAAAAAAGAATAGGACAGGAGGTGCTGCAGCAATTTACAATATGACTTTTTTTTTTAACTAAAAAATCTGCATAAACATTTTACATTACATGCACACAGAGAAGAAATATTAACCTTAAAATCAGATTAAAGGGGTCTTTAAATGTAATTTAGATATGTTTTTTTAGTGTATGTAATGTTAGTCTTATCTCTTTATCATTTGCAAGGCCTACTGATTTGAGTCAATGGGCCCTGGTACTGAGATTCTACTTCCACTGTAATTTTAAGGCCAAGTCATGTGACTAAACTGAGGTAGGGTTAGCTGAAACATGCTGACCTGTAGTATGTGTGGACTAAGAAATCTAAATAATTTAAGTTGGACTTGACCTTAAATTCAATATGTATGATATCTGACAGAAAGTTATTTAACTTGCTGGTTGGGGAAAAAAAGGAATTTGTTTTGCAGGTTATGAGGACTAAATACTGTGAGATGCAGCAGATGTTTTTGTATCCTCTCTAGATTTGGCCGAAAGTATAGTAAAGAGCTTCTAATTTTAGATTTACCCTTTGGGTGTGCTGAAGCCTACATCCTGTGAGATGTGGATGTCTCTTTTTGAAGATGATGTTTTGTGTGTTTGCAGGGTTTATGGATGAGCAAGCATACATGCACACACACGTGTCCCTGCATGAATGTGCACATATCAGTCTTGTCTGTGGAAACAATACCAAACATTTATGCAAGAGCAACCACATAGGCGGCATGGCAACAGTACGCAGCCTGATATGCATACACAACATGTTGATATCATTACTCCACAGGCTGCTCCCTGTGTTTTAGGCTGGTCATTAACAACCTATTTGAAGACTTTGTCAGTAGGTGCCAAGACAACAAGAAGCAACATCGCCCCCACCGTGCTCAACTCCCCCTCCATATACTTGCCTTTCTTTTCTCTCATTAATATGGAAATGAGTCGCTTATTGTTGTTAGAGAAAGGGAAGAAAGCTGTCATGTCTTTGGTGACAGACTCAATGGATGTGTTTGGATTGCTGTTTCCCGAGAGCATGTCTTATCATTGTTTAGGCAGCGAATCAAAAATGTAAACATCACTTCATTAGCATCTGTCAAGAAGCTTAACGATATGATTTTTAATACACGGCTAAACCCCTGAATAGGCAAACAGGCCTTGTTATTCTGTCTTTTCTTTTATCTCACTTTGTGTACTAGTTAATTTCTCAAAGGAAAAGTTACTTAATCCTCTGCATTTAGTAGTGAAAGTCATTTCCCTGCTCCCTCAGCTGGAAACTTAGTTGGTTTTCCTGCAGATTGGTGATATGGTCACACCTCTTGCAATTTGGAAATCAAACGAATCTTAAGGTTTGTTTTTCAGTTCAATGAAAAAAACCTCGGAAAATAATTCCTGCTCTATAATAGGCAGAAAATGAATAAAACATAAATCAGACGCACTATTCTTAACCTTTAAGAACTTGAGAGAGACCGGCATTCCATGCAGTCACTGTCGTTATCAACATCCCACTTAATCAATGCTTTTTTTTTACACCCAGCATTCATTTCAAGTATACCTGCACATTTTGGAGTGATATTATGACTGGGATACAACCACAAGCAATCAAAATGAAGTAAATGTCGCTATATATCACCATTTAGTACTTTGTTTATATCGAGATTTTCCTGTTGCAGGGGTACTGTACATGCCACAGGCCAGAGGAGTTCCTCAGTTGAAATGAAATGAAAAATACTTTATTAATCCCTGAAGGGAAATATATTATAACATAATATACTTGCTATTTTCCAAAGGATTTTTCTCTCCTTGTGGGCTCTGTAGTTGTCACTAGATTGCCAATCACCAGTTTTTGTTGCTGTAATCTCCGAGATTTAATGAGTTATGTAATGATTTAATGAGTAATGAGTGATGTGATAGATATAGGTGAGTAAATATCAGATGCTCCTCTGGGAGCTATGTGGGATCCTAGGATGGGATTTAAGCTGCACATGCTTGTGTCGAAGCACTTAAAGCATATTCTTGAAGTTAATCTGGAGCAAAGAGGAAAAATATAATTTCTTTTGGACAAGTGATTAATGTACACCCTCTGGACAGGTTGCCAGTCCATCACAGGGCAAACACAGAGACATACAACAACTCATACTCACGGAGAGGGTGAATTTAGAATCGCCGATGAACCTAAAATGCATGTTTTTGGACTGTGGGCGGCACAGTTGGAGCGTTCATAGTCACAGCCAAAAGGTTCCTGGTTTGAACCTCGCTGGGATCTTGGTTGCAATCTTTCTGAGGGAGTTTGCATATTCTCCCTATCCATATGTAGGCTATATCTGGCTATTCCATTCCAGAGTAAACTCATCAATGTTCTGAATAAATTTTCGCAAAAATGTTATTATAAAAGATGTTTGCTGCCATCAAGTGGCTTCCAGGAAACCATTATGTGAGCCGTTGTGTCATAGCAATACGTTTCTGACCTTAAGACTCTGAGCTTCTGACTCGTTTTGATGGCACAATGACTTTCATTATGCACATTCCTGGAGCTGTTGTTGCCCAGCATCGTCCTGAGACTGAGAAACTGCACTTTACAACTTTTTTTCCCAGCCTGGGGCTTCACGTGACAGCTATGTTCTGCTTTAGGACACCACATCACACACTATCAACTGGATATCAAAACACTGACCGTTTAAAAAGTGCACAATGACTGATTCAGCAAAGAAATGCAAGTGGATATAATTAGAGGAAGCGAGGAAAAGAAAGAGAGAAAGTGATGGAGCAACACACATCAATACACAGCCTCATAACTACAGTCCAGTTCCCTTTTCCAAAATCAGTGAGGTATTCAATGGTTAATTTTAACACAAAAGATTAAAAAAGCCCTTAGCATCAGATGTTAGCACTTGTGTTTGATTCCCACTTTTTGTTTGTCACTGCAAATTTGGGCTAAAAATCTTCAAATAGTCATGAAGAAACTTCCACCTTTGTACCAGTTCTTGACAACAGTGTTTTCATAAATTTGTCATTTTTACAATCTTTTAAACTCAAGACTGCTCTGAGAATAGTTAGCCTTATTTAGAATGGATTATCCCCATCACATATGTCTTTTTATTGTAGCATGTTTTTAAAAAAAAATTCAAAGTCAGAACACCTGAGAGTGTATGACAAACAAATAACATCATAGTCACTGACCACAAACAATATTAGAAACTTTGTGCTGATTGTTGGCCATTACCAAGGTTATATGCAAGTATCTACAGCTCAGAAGACATGACGAGCTCAGCGGTGGCTTTACCAAGTTGTGAAAATGTGATTATTAAAGGACAACAAATCATTCAAATATAAATATTATAAACGTATACCTTAGATATGGCACAACAACGGATATGGGATAATAGTCATCAATTTCACATTGATATCATGATTGGGGGGGCTGTTAGGAGATAAGTATATACAAGAGCCCTCAGTGATATGTTCTTCTCCCTTTTAATCACAATTTTCATTTCATTCCTAATTTTCTATTCACAAGTTGTTCTAATGGCTGAAGTGTCTTCATATGATGAATATGCAAAAGGGATAGATACGTGGACGTGATTGTGTGTGCGTGTGATGTTTTTGCATTTGTATTCATTCCTTCTATACATCTCTGTTTTGTCAGAATAGTTTTATTTCCATGTCAGTGATTAATGTTGGGAGATAGGAGAGAGTCTGTTAATAGGATATTTCTTCTGCTCTCCTCATGGACAGCGAATATGTCAAAATAAAGATAAATCCAAAAGCTTGCAACAGGGACAAATTAGGTTTAGTGGCAATGTTGAGGGAAAACAAGAGATTTTCCAGCATGCAACCTATAAGTATTCAAACATCCAGAATTTAACGTTGTATTAACATTAAAAATTTTAATTGCAGGGTTATAATAACTAATGCTTTTTTGTTTGTTTGTATGAATCCATCCATCCCACCTAAAATGTGCATGATGCAAGACAGACACACATGCACACTCCCACATATATGTTCAAGCACCCACCTTTCACTTTGATGACAGCTTTACACACTCTTGGCATTCTCTCAACCAGCTTCATGACATAATCATCTGAAATGCTTTTCCAACCACGCTGAAGTAAGTGAGTGAGTGTCCAGATTTGAGCACTAATTAGCTGCTGTTCTTTCACTCTGCATCCCAACTCATCCTGAACAATTGTACCTGATGCTGATCAGGTGATTGTGCAGACGAGGTATTCTGATATGGAACTCCTTCACTCTTCTTGCTAGTTAAATACCCCATACAGAGCCAGGATGTTTTTATTCTGGGTCATTGTCCTGTTGACAACAAGTGATCACCAGGAAACCAACCACAACCCATCACACCTTCTCCTCCATGCTTCACAGTGGGAACTATATGTGCAAATACCATCCATTTCCCTGCAATTGTCCATATAACCTCTTGGTTATATGGACAATTTAGTTGAGCTAAGATTTGAGATCTTTCTGGCCATTTAATCAAACCACTTTCCAAATCCAATTGTAAATGCATGAGAAGGAAATGAAGTTGTTAACTGAAATATGTCTGACACCGTTACAATGGGCACTGTGTGAGCAACATGTAATACATTCTGCTTCCCCTGAATCTGGCTCTGTAGGAGATCATTGTGCTTGTAAGTAAAGCCAAATCACTGCACGGGTTTTATTTTTCGGGTTACTTCAATGATCGTTTTGCCAGATGACCCTGTGGTTATAAAATCAGGAGTTATTTAGAGCAGAGCAACAGTCTGGAAATGCTTTTAGTGACAGCGAGTTGACATTTAGTCTTAATGGACTGCTTCTCTGTCAACATTTCTGACACTTTAGCTGAAAGAATCCAAAAAATGGTGAATGGAAGCAGCTTTATTAAGAATTTGGCTGTAATAATATACACCTGAGCTTTGCTGTTTTATATAGAGACACCTGCAATCCCCTAAGGTTATTCTTTTTATTTTCCAAGCTCTTTTTTTTTTTGTGGAGTTGAAACTGTGGAGTTATAAGCATATATGCAGGAGTTATTGACCCCCAACTTCATTGATTTGGTGCATTTATCTGATGTTAAGAGCTTGAATTTTGTACGGTTTTGGTTGGATTAACATTTTTAAATGCATGTTAAAAGTCCAGATTTGATCTGACTAATGCAATAATTAATTTTTCTAGTGGATTGTAAGATTCAAGGACTCAAATGTGAAGGTTTGATTTTCACAGTCCTCTGAGCATCTTACAGTGAGATGAATCCTGTGAAACATTAATGTGAATCACTCTAATATGAGGTGCTGTTAATTGTAGATTTCAGAGGTTGATAGGTCTGATTAATACATCCTCGGCAGCAGAAATTAATCTCGGCCTTTCAGTCCTGGGACAGTTCTCATGAGAGCCAGTCATCAGTGTTTGATAGTTTTGTAGCCGCTCTTGACAGTTGCATTTAAAGTCCTTGCATTTTCTTAACAAAATTTGTTTTTATATCTTAAAGTCATGATGGCTTTTAGTTCCTTCTTGCTTAACTGGTTCTTGACATATCATAGATTAATATGGTTATTCAGTAAGTCTGTTTACTACCAAACTACCTTGGCACAGCAGAACACATTTCAACCACATCAAGAGGGCAAGATGCTCAACTGATCAACTTTTGAAGAGACAAGTCTGCTAATTGAAAAGCATCCCAGGTAAATAGCTCATGAGGCTGGTTATGAGAATGCCAAAAAGCAAACTGGCTACTTTGAAGAATAATAGCTATGGAACTGACTGTACTTTAACCATCTTTCTTTGTAGTTTTCATTGAGGTGGAGTGCTTCAGATTCTTGTAGGAGACCCTGATAGAAACTGTGGGTCTGGGCCAGAGCGGAAGGGAGCGGTGTCCTGCTGAGAAGCAGAGTATGGTCTGGAGGTAATGGGCAGAAGGGAATAAGAGCCTTGCCTGTGGCGTGGCACAAAATGAATTACGGCCATCTTTCTGCTCTCCTGCCTCACAGTGAGAGAAGAGTCTGGAGGGCCAGATAACAAGGGCACAGAACCACAAACAGAGGCAAAATGGAGAACTGCCCGAGAAAGAAAAATACTAATAAAGCTGTCTGGCAGAGTTAATATCATGTCATTTATGATGATTTGGCTGAACGTCTGATGAGGTCATTGTCATTTCAGTGTTAATATCAGCCCAGATAGTGGAGCAGGATGGTGGCAATGACTGTAACACTTCTGTTTGTTTTTTACTGAGCTCCCATTATTTTCATTTAGAGTAACAGAATAGTCTGGTTTTTTATAATATAGTTCAATTGAGCAACAAATGTCAAAAATCTTTATTTATTTACCATCTTAAAAAAAAAACTAAAGTAAGGTGTTACATTGGACATAGTTTAACTGATTAAATTGATGTACAAACAAACTAACATAAAAATAACAGGTTAGGTCATTACCTTACATTGCTCACAGATGGCTGACTTAACTAATTTCATAAATCACCATGGCAACAGCAACGATGTCCATCACTGCCAAATGCCCTGTGGAAAAAGTTCCACCGTGATCTCTGTATTCTGTATTTACAATTTGTTAATTTTCAGATTTCTTCAAAGCTTCCCCTGCGTTGTCACACTTGTTTGTGTTTAGCCTTATGGCAGAAATTGTTTAATCAAGGTGCAGTCAATTGAGCTCTTAGAGAAAAATCAGAGACCTGTGGATCATCTTACATCTAACCAGACTTAGTAGCATACTGTACACTATGCATCTGCACACGTTCAGCATATCAAGAATTAAATAAACATATTCCTGAAAACACAATTTTAATTCCCTGAAGGATCTATACACTAATGTGAATATGCTTTCTAATGCTCATTTTGCTTCACAAGTTCCAGCACCATTCCTTTGTATTTGCATGTTTTGATCAGGATGAAGATATTAGACGCTGTATCCAGCCTTATGAACACACTTAAAAAGAGTTACTGACTAAAACTGCATATCAGTTAAAAGAAAAACTTCATCTATCCTCTGCTCAGCTTTTTATAAAGTATTTCTTCTTTCAGAGTTTTAATAAACATTGAATCTTCCAGTGAATTCAGTGTAAGTCAGCAAAACTACAGAGAACAGTGATTCAGTGGAGACTTTTTCATCATAAACCAATCCTGAGTGCATTTGGATTTGATATGACTAGCCAATGTGGGGGGAAAAGAAACCAGAAAAGTGGGTGCATAATTAGGTCAAAGCATTAAGAAACTGTTGAGTTGCATTTTGATTCATCTGCCTTGCTCTGTTTGAACGCGTCACCTGCATGCAAATGATTCTCTCTCTTGCCTGCGTGAGAAAAAAAAAGGGGGGGGGGGGGGGGTACTTGAATTCATTGGTGCCATTGTCTGTTATGAGATCCAACCAATCTGGTGAGTGGGTGGGGAAGCACGATGAGGGGCCTGTGGAGATTAAATAGA